>SJXQ01010289.1:299725-378407 GCA_006408695.1 Aepyceros melampus
GTGGGTGGGAGCGGGGGGTGTGTGGGTAAGGGGGTGAGTGTGAGTATATGTGGTATCTTCAGAGACCCAAGTTTGTGAGAAGTAGCATACCATCTCTCTAGTTGGCCTTGGTGGACCTTACCAAAGAAAATCTGGAAGGTCAAAATTCATATTTGCCTAAACCTGGAACAGAATTCAATGGATTCTTATTTCCAACAATTAAGAATCCACTGAGTAGAGCAAGGAGGAAGCAACATAAAGCCCCCAAGATGAGATTTCTAAATACTCTGAGATGACAAAAAATCAGTGTCAAAATTAGCAAAGCCCCCTAACTTAATCTTTTCACTTTCCTAATTCACATAAAATAAAATCACATTTCGCAACACCCAGTGAAAGATTGAGGGAAATGGGGAATGGTTACTACCGGCATTTCGAAAATGTTCATTCTGAAAAATGGAGCAGGGAGGCACTGACTATGGAATGGTCTAGAGCATGGTTCTATGATATTTGTATATTAACTTTAAATAATTGTAGGTACTTTAAAGGAGGAAATCCCTTAAGTACCTAAAATTATCCCCAAAGGAATGTTCTAGACCCTGGGATTCCCTTGGGAATGAGGCTTACAGCACAGTTAGGTTCCAGAGTCTTAACTAGGATCAGGCAGGAACATCAGAGTCCAGGGGAGTAGGAGGCAGAGTGAGTGAAAACACAAAATCATGTTCAAGAAATCATAGGGAGAGCAAACCAGAAAAGCTGAGTACAACATAAGATCAAGGGGCTGGCTTCAGGCCAGGAACAGGAAAAGAAGCCAGAAGAATGAAGGAACAAAAGTGGAGAAGGTAGGATTCAAGGGAGTAGAGTTCAGAAAGTTTATTGAATGCAAGATCAGGTGTCCAAAACGTTCTCCTATTGGGTCCGGCATAGTTCTAACAGAAATGGTCACCCTGGCTTAAAGGAACAGATAAGAGTAAAACAGAATAACTCAAGGGAAAAAACATGCCAGGAAAATTTTGTTCTTTCTATCTCCACCCTCAACTATCTCAACTATTGATCTCACTTCTTATCCACAAAATATACAGGGGGCAAATGATTGCCAACTGTAGACAGGCATCTTCTTTCTACACAAATAACTTTAAAAATGTAATTTCAAACAGTTTCAAATAAGTTTCAAGGGACATTCCAAAGAAGAAAAATCACTTTTCAGTTAGGAAGAGAAAATAAGAGAATATACTATTTTTGAGCACCTGGTAAGTGCCCAGCATGGCTTCTCACCACAATCCTGAAATATTATTAGTCCCAATATTTATATGAGGAAATAAAGATTCAAGAGGTTCATCCCCAGATAATCCAGGAGAGACAGATGCAAGCCAAGATATGACTCCAAAGATTTCTCTTGAGAGACCAGGGAAGGTTGATGTCAGGGAAATGGCCTGCCATCTGAAGCTTGCAAGATGGCTAAGAGAAGCTAAAAGGGAATTGCCTGAAGTGAGCGTTCTAGGAGAAAAAACAAAGTGAGCAAATGCAGAAAGATAGGAAATGCAGATACTGTCTGAAAAATGCAGACGACTGAGTTAGTTGGAAATGGATGGAACAACAAAGAGAGCCACACAAAAAGAGGAAGTGTAAGAAGTCATGATCAGAGCCTGAAAAGGCTTCCCCACAAATCCATGTGTCATCCTTGTGGTACCTGCATGTTCTACAGCCACTCTAAAAAGTCCCATCAAGTAAATCATTAAAGGACAAATGAAAGCTCATGCCTAATTTTCAGGACAGGAATCAAGACTCCTTAATTTGCCCTAAATTGTACATAGGGACTCTCTTGGAGTCACTGGAAACAAAGGCTCAACCTGGCAAACATCCAGGGGAGACCTCATTCTTGGGCTTTTATGGCATGTTTTGTTTTCAAAGAATATTTCAGCTTCTGGAATATCACACTTATTCAAAACTCTATGATCTATAGTGATGAAACCCCTCAGTTCACCCCTGGGGCTCCCAGGCTGTCACATAAACTAGTGTTTTACTTCTAGCTTATACCTTAGAGAGTCTGGAGACTACTGGAGCTTTTACATGTGTCCCTGAGAGGGTCACAGTGCTGCAGTCCCTCTGCAGGCTTCCTCTGCAGTCTGCGCCTCTGACCTCTGTGCTCATCTGTTTCCCATGATTCCTACTGGGCCCCGGGGCGGAGCAGTATAACACAGTACAGCATAATTCACTTTTATAGAGCATCCTTCATGCAAGCTATCACAGGGAGCTAATCAAATGCTGGGGAGAAAGGGTCTGCTGCAGGATAAGATTTAAAGGGAGGAACTGATTTAGTGGCTCAGGGGGCAGAAAAGAAATTTCAGATAGATGGGTTGGGAGAAGTGAAAGAACAACCCCCGCTGTGGTAAACCGTGGGTGGAAAGAAGTGGCTAAGTCTGGGGTAAGAGCAAGTAAGGGTAGGAAAGCAGCTGGTATTCTGAGAAACTATGGATCCTTTCACAGCCAAAGGTGATTGGGATTTCATTCGGGAAAGTAAGTGAATTGTTGGAAAGCCTTTGGGACCAAAGAAAACCCAACCCCAAATTATTTGAACAAGAAGGAAATGTTACGATCTCTCATCACAAGATGTCCTAAGAGTGGCCTGGTTAATTCAGTGGCCCAACAGTGTCATCAAAGTCGCAGACTCTCACCCTCTTTCTACTCTGAATTCCTCCATGTGTCAGATTTGTCCCCAGAACTGCAATATCCCGAGTCACAGGAAGGCTAATGCAGTCCTAAGCATCACACCTAGATACAGCAATATCTAAACACAACAATATAGGAAGCAACCAAAGAAACAGAGGCCATTTGCCCAGCAGGTCCTCTTTGTAGAGTGAGGAAGTCCTTCCCAGAGCACCTCCACCAGACTTAACCCCAGCCTTGGAGTCTAGTCCCTTTCTAAACCAAAGATGGATTAACATAATTGGTTCAGACCAATCAAGATTCACTTTTAAGTCACATAAGATAAAGCTGGGCCCCTAAATTCAAAGCTTTGCCCACAAAGAAAAGGAAACAATGGTGACTGATCTCCCCCCACATGTCTCATAAAACGGGCTTTGCATCTGTTGTCGCCTGGAAGAATAGATTACATCCAATAATGCTTAAAATTCTCCAAGCCAGGCTTCAGCAATACATGAACCGTGAACTCCCTGATGTTCAAGCTGGTTTTAGAAAAGGCAGAGGAACCAGAGATCAAATTGCCAACATCCGCTGGATCATGGAAAAAGCAAGAGAGTTCCAGAAAAACATCTATTTCTGCTTTATTGACAATGCCAAAGCCTTTGAACATGTGGATCACAATAAACTGTGGAAAATTCTGAAAGAGATGGGAATACCAGACCACCTGACCTGCCTCTTGAGAAATCTGTATGCAGGTCAGGAAGCAACAGTTAGAACTGGACATGGAACAACAGACTGGTTTCAAATAGGAAAAAGGGTACGTCGAGGCTGTATATTGTCACCCTGCTTATTTAACTTATATGCAGAGTACATCATGAGAAACTCTGGATTGGAAGAAACACAAGCTAGAATCAAGATTGCTGGGAGGAATATCAATAACCTCAGATATGCAGATGACACCACCCTTATGGCAGAAAGTGAAGAGGAACTAAAAAGCCTCTTGATGAAAGTGAAAGACGAGAGTGAAAAAGTTGGCTTAAAGAAAAGGAAGATCATGGCATCTGGTCCCATCACTTCATGGCAAACAGATGGAGAAACAGTGGAAACAGTGTCAGACTTTATTTTTCTGGGCTCCAAAATCACTGCAGATGGTGATTTCAGCCATGAAATTAAAAAGACACTTACTCCTTGGAAGGAAAGTTATGACCAACCTAGATAGCATATTCAAAAGCAGAGACATTACTTTGCCAACTAAGGTCTGTCTAGTCAAGGCTATGGTTTTTCCTGTGGTCATGTATGGTTGTGAGAGTTGGACTGTGAAGAAAGCTGAGCACCAAAGAACTATGGTGTTGGAGAAGACTCTTGAGAGTCCCTTGGACTGCAAGGAGATCCAACCAGTCCATTCTGAAGGAGATCAGCCCTGGCATTTCTTTGAAAGGAATGATGCTAAAGCTGAAACTCCAGTACTTTGGCCACCTCATGTGAAGAGTTGACTCATTGGAAAAGACTGATGCTGGGAAGGATTGGGGGCAGGAGGAGAAGGAGACGACAGAGGATGAGATGGCTGGATGGCATCACTGACTCGATGGACATGGGTTTGGGTAGACTCTGGGAGTTGGTGATGGACAGAGAGGCCTGGCATGCTGCGATTCCTGGGGTCTCAAAGAGTCGGACACGACTGAGGGACTGAACTGAACTGAACTGAATACATATTTACCTGTACAATTTAGCTTACTTGTTTTGAATTTAGACAGACTGTACTGAGGAAAAAATTTCCTATACTGAGAAAGAAAATAAGAATTTCTTGTATAACATCATGTTTGGAAGAAGTGGCGCAGGGAGCTGAATTTAGGCCTCATTTTAGAGTGAAATTAAACATATTTACAAATGGAAGGAAAGCATGTTTGGGATCAAGGACTTCTGCTCTTGGCAGATGAAGCCTGAAAGGGAAAATTTTAATTGTGAATTAAAAATATAATGGTAGAGTCAGAACCTTTTGAGAGCAAGAATCTCCTATTTCTGGAGGGGGTGGAGTAGCTGTGAAAGGGAAATATGCAAGAATGCATAGCCAAATATCAATCCAGGGACTTGTACATGAGAACTTCTGCAAAGTCCAAAGCAAAGAGTATGAAACCCACAGGAATAGGAGGAAGACACATTTTCGGTAAGTGTGGAACAAATATGAACTTTACAGATTCTGAGCTTGCCGATCTTGAACCTTTTGGGGTTTGAGTTCATTTAGTTTGGGCAAAATTCATTTCCAAATACCAAGGAAAAGAATCAGCCCCAAAGATTACTGAACATCAACTAGCTCTTAAGAAACCACACAGGGATGAGTTAAGTGTAAATGAATCACAAACACACAGATTAAATTTCTTCTAAACTACACCAGAGTTTAAAGGCCAAAGGGAAAAGCACTTGAGGCAAAAGACATTTTGACTTTGCAGAACCTAAAACATTTTTAATGAGTTTGAATTCATTCAGTTAAGATTTAGCTGAGTTCTTTCTTCTAAACCCAGTGTTCCACCTAGTGATGTTTTTACAGCTGCCAGTGTAGATCTGCTTCACCTTAGGAAACTGCTTTTTTTTTTTTTTAATGTTAAATTCTTGATCCAGTGTGATCTAAAATAGCTGAGAACATTATCACGGCAATGACAAAATTATTATACTAATGGCCCCTAGTATAACTGGTAGAAAGTTCTCCACTCAATACTAGGGACAAGATTCAGTTCAGTTCAGTTGCTCAGTCGTGTCTGACTCTTTGAGACCCCATGAATCGCCAGGCCTCCCTGTCCATCACCAATTCCCGGAGTCTACTCAAACTCAGGTCCATCGAGTCGGTGATGCCATCCAACCATCTCATCCTCTGTCATCCCCTTCTCCTGCTCCTAATCCCTCCCAGCATCAGAGTCTTTTCCAATGAGTCAATTCTTCGCATGAGGTGGCCAAAGTACTGGAGCTTCTCTTTAGCATCATTCTTTCCAAAGAAATCCCAGGGCTGATCTCCTTCAGAATGGACTGGTTGGATCTCCTTGCAGTCCAAGGGATTCTCAAGAGTCTTCCCCAACACCACAGTTCAAAACAATCAATTCTTTGGTGCTCAGCTTTCTTCACAGTCCAACTCTCACATCCATACATGACCACTGGAAAAACCATAGCCTTGACTAGATGGACCTTTTTTAGCAAAGTAATGTCTATGCTTTTTAATATGCTATTTAGTTTGGTCATAACTTTCTTCCAAAGAGTAAGAGTCTTTTAATTTCATGGCTGCAATCACCATCTGTGGTGATTTTGGAGCCCCCCAAAATAAAAGTCTGACACTGTTTCCACTGTTTTCCCATCTATTTCCTATGAATTGATGGGACCGGATGCCATGATCTTCGTTTTCTGAATGTTGAGCTTTAAGCCAACTTTTTCACTCTCGTCTTTCACTTTCATCAAGAGGCTTTTTAGTTTCTCTTCACTTTCTGCCGTAAGGGTGGTGTCATCTGCATATCTGAGATTATTGATATTTCTCCTGGCAATCTTGATTCCAGCTTATGCTTCTTCCCACCCAGCGTTTCTCATGATGTACTCCTTATTGCCAAATTCAGACTTAAATTGAAGAAAGTAGGGAAAACCACTAGACCATTCAGGTCCGACCTAAATCAAATCCCTTATGATTATACAGTGGAAGTGACAAATAGATTTAAGGGACTAGATCTGATAGAGTGCCTGATGAACTATGGACGGAGGTTCATGACATTGTACAGGAGACAGGGATCAAAACCATCCCCATGGAAAAGAAATGCAAGAAAAGCAAAATGGCTGTCTGGGGAGGCCTTACAAACAGCTGTGAAAATAAGAGAAGTGAAAAGCAAAGGAGAAAAGCAAAGATGTGAGCATCTGAAAGCAGTGTTCCAAAGAATAGCAAGAAGAGATAAGAAAGCCTTCTTCAGCGATCCATGCAAAGACATAGAGGAAAGCAACAGAATGGGAAAGACTAGGATCTCTTCAAGAAAATTAGAGATACCAAGGGAACATTTCATGCAAAGATAGGCTCGATAAAGGACAGAAATGGTATGGACCTAACAGAAGCAGAAGATATTAAGAAGAGGTGGCAAGAATACATAGAAGAACTGTACAAAAATGTTCTTCATGACCCAGATAATCATGATGGTGTGATCACTCACCTAGAGCCAAATATCCAGAAATGTGAAGTCAAGTGGGCCTTATGAAGCATCACTATGAACAAAGCTAGTGGAGGTGATGAAATTCCAGTTGAGCTGTTTCAAATCCTAAAAGATGATGCTGTAACAGTGCTACACTCAATATGCCAGCAAATTTGGAAAACTCAGCAGTGGCCACAGGACTAGAAAAGGTCAGTTTTCATTCCAATCCCTAAGAAAGGCAATGCCAAAGAATGCTCAAACTACCACAAAATTGCACTCATCTCACACGCTAGTAACTGCTGCTGCTGCTGCTGCTACTGCTGCTAGTAAACTAATGCTCAAAATTCTCCAAGCCAGGCTTCAGCAATATGTGAACCATGAACTTCCAGATGGTCAAGCTGGTTTTAGAAAAGGCAGAGGAACCAGAGATCAGATTGCCAACATCCGCTGGATCATCAAAAAAGCAAGGGAGTTCCAGAAAAACATCTATTTCTGCTTTATTGACTATGCCAAAGCCTTTGACTGTGTAGATCACAATAAACTGTGGAAAATTCTGAAAGAGATGGGAATACCAGATCACCTGACTTGCCTCTTGAGAAACCTGTATGCAGGTCAGGAAGCAACAGTTAGAACTGGACATGGAACAACACATTTGTTCCAAATAGGGAAAGGAGTATGTCAAGGGACAAGATTAACAAATCTCAAAGATAAGACATGAAGCACTCTTCTCAAAACTCTGCATTTAAATGCTAGTGATCCTATAACAGGAATTCTTGTGTCTTACAACCACTTGTGGAAAGTTATTATTGAGTATATACTAGGTATCAGGTAACATTGGAGATCAATGGTAAAGATGTAAAAAAAATTTTTTTTTCAGTTTACTCCTTGCTCTGGATGAACACCACTTGATAACTGCCTCAAAGTATTATGCTATGAATGTCTCTTTCATACCCTCTCTTTCTTCCTTTTTGGAGTAGATGACTGTTCCCTATAAGTCTGTTTTCTATTATCTTCTACCACTTACCTCTCAGTCACTCCCAATCAGACTCTCTCAGATAAATATCTCTTCCTTATAACAGATGCTCAAACACTGAGAAATTGAAATATCATTAATTCCCTATTTCTCCACTAGACCCCTTTACCTTTTTGCCTGCTTACCTCAGACAATGCTCCTTCTATTCTCTTTTCCATCTGCTCAAAATAAAATATAATTATTAATACCTCAATGTTCATATCAGCATTATTCACAATAGCCAAGATATGGAAGTAACATAAGTGTCCATCAACAGATAAATGAATAAAGAAAATGTGAAATACATATATATGGGCTTCCCAAGCGGCACTAGTGATAAAGAACCCACCTGCCAATGCAGGAAACAAAAAACGTGGGTTCGTTCCCTGAGTTGGAATATCCCCTGGAGGAGGGCATGGCAACCCACTCCAGGATTCTTGCTTGGAGAACCTCATAAACAAAGGAGTCTGACAGGCTACAGTCTATAGGGTTGCAAAGAGTCAGACACGACTGAAGCAACTTAGAACACACGCATACATATGTACATGTACACACACATACACAAATGGAATATTATTCCGCTATAAAAAGAATGAAATGCTGCCAATTGTGACAATTGGATGGGCCTCCTTGGAAGAAAAGTTATGACCAACTTAGATAGCATATTCAAAAGCAGAGATATTACTTTGCTGACTAAGGTCCATCTAGTCAAGGCTATGGTTTTTCCGGTAGTCATGTATGGATGTGAGAGTTGGACTGTGAAGAAGGCTGAACACCGAAGAATTGATGCTTTTGAACTGTGGTGTTGGAGAAGACTCTTGAGAGTCCCTTGGACTGCAAGGAGATCCAACCAGTCCATTCTGAAGGGATCAGCCCTGGCATTTCTTTGGAAGGAATGATGTTAAAGGTGAAACTCCAGTACTTGGCCACCTCATGCGAAGAGTTGACTCATTGGAAAAGACCCTGATGCTGGGAAGGATTGGGGGCAGGAGGAGAAGGGGACGACCGAGGATGAGATGGCTGGATGGCATCACGGACTCGATGGACATGAGTCTGAGTGAACTCTGGGAGTTGGTGATGGACAGGGAGGCCTGGCGTGCTGCAATTCATGGGGTCGCAAAGAGTCAGACACGACTGAGCGACTGAACTGAACTGAACTGAACTGAGCTGAAACAGTAGTGAAATAAGTCAGACAGAGAAAGACATATACTGTATGTTTTCACTTTTATGTGTAATCTACAAAATAAAACAAATGAACAAATGTAACAAAAAGAAATAGACTCACAGATACAGAAAACAAACTAGTGGTTACCAGAGAGATAAAATAGGTGAAAAAGATGAAGAGGTATAAATGATTATGTATAAAATAAATAGGTTACAAGGGTGTAATGCACACCATGGGGAATATAGTCAATATTTTACAATAATTTTGTATGGAATATAATCTATAAAAAGATCAAATTACTATGCTGTATACCTAAAACTAATACAATGTTTTAAGTGAATTATAATTCAATTAAAAATAAAATAGTATATAACTAACTTTGGTTACCTACTCCTCAATGGTCTGGCTTGAGCTAAGTGTAGAATTTAGAATATTCGAATGAAAGTAGAGATTCCACATCTTTTAGAGAGCAGACCTTGAATCTGATTTCTTGAAACTGAAATTGAACTAACTTTTGTATTTAAAGTTCTACTCCCTTGAGACATAGAATGCAGCCAATCTGTGCCAAAATATAGTTTTGTGGCAATCCTCCCAATGAAATCCAAACAACAGTTAGAGCATAGAGGTATCTTACTTCCGTAGAACACGTTTTATATCATAGACATTATATGCTTGCATCTCAGAAGGACCTAGTGAAATGAATGAGCACTACCTCCATTTTACAATCAGGAGGCTGAATTTCAGAGAACTTACACTTCTAGGAAGTGGCAAAGGCAGAATTTAAAGAGGTCCGCAGGAACTCATGCATGCATGCTAAGTCACTTCAGTCATGCCCGACTCTTCGTGACCTTATGGACGGTAGCCTGCTAGGCTCCTCTGTCCACGGGATTTTCCAGGCAAGAATACTGGAGTGGATTGCCATGCCCTCCTCCAGGGGATTGAACCTGGGTCTCTTACATCTCCTGTAACGGAAGGCAGGATCTTTACCATTAGCACCGCCTAGGAAGCTTAGGCCTCATCTGTTAACTTACTTCTCACTGCAGTGGTCCAGTAAAGCGGAGAGGGATTGTTGGAGTTCTTTGGCTCAGGTAACACTGCAAGAGCTAGAATTTTGTTTTGTTAGCCTTAATTCAGTTAAGGGGGAGGAATAACACTTCAGGGGAAAGAACCCAAGTTGTTTTTTTCTTTTTCTCAATTAAATTATATTTTACAAGAATCCCTGATGAAACTAGAGGGAAACAAATCTTGCTTCTCCACACTCCTTCAAACAAGTACCTAAAATATCCCTCCTAATTCCTGACTTGGGGAGATGGCTTATGTAATTATTATTACAGCAGCCTCTCCTGTTAAAGAAAAACCCAATAATAAGCGCATTGGGCTCTCCCTGTCTTGGAACAGAAGACTTCCCTACAGCAGGAGACACTCACCACATCCAGTGAAAAACAAGATCACAGATCTTGGATTTTCATTTGGACATGTGTTTGGAGAAAGAAACAGGAAAAGCGTGTATGACCAACAAAGGAGACACAACTGGTGAACGTATTTTCATTGCACAAATCCTGGGAAATTTTCTCTGGGAGCCAAAATAAAGCATTCATCTCCTCCATTCCTTTTGTAGAAGACTCAAAATAGTCAATGGATTTCCACTCCTTTTCTTAAGGCCATTTCCTTTCCCCTCCCTCTACCCACCTCTCACCCCAAAATAAAACTTTTTTCTCCCAGCCAACATGTTTTCTGGTCACCACACAACAAGCAGATTCACAAAGCAAATGAGTAATTTGGAATGTGACAAGTCTCTCATCTGACTCACAGAAAGAAAAAAGTAAAGGTGGCTACTGCCAAAATGGAAATGCTTTCTGGAAAATTCTTGAAAATATTCCTAAAATCTCAAATCAGGCAAGTAAATATACCCTGAGGAAAAACATGGAATTTCTCAAAATATAAATAAGGTAAACTTTTTAGTGTTAAAACGATGGAAATGAATCTGCTGATGCATCTGTATAAATGAACCTTTTTTCCCTTTTTCTAATGTCATTTTTTTAACACTTGAGCTACTGCTTAAGAAGTCCCCTGCCAGGCAGGTGGTGGTGATGGTCACAGAATTTCTATATAGAAGGGGCTTATAAGAGATTATCTGGATAAAGAGGATGCTGGGAACTTGATGACAATCTAACACCTAGTGGATTTTACTTAGACACTACAATTATTGGCGGGGGCTCTGTGGTAAAGAATCTGCCTGGCAATGCAGAAGATGCGGATTCGATCCCTGGATCAAGAAGATCCCCTGGAGTAGGAAATGGCAACCCACTCCAGTATTCTTGCCTGGGAAATTCCATGGACAGAGGAGTCTGGTGGGCTACAGTCCATGGGGTCTCAAAGGTCAGACACAACTGAGTGACTGAACATGTAGTTATTGGCAGCAGGACTTGGAGGGGGAGCTAATGAAGATTGTGATGAAACTAATAACCACTCCAGGCCACAGTAGTAAACACTGCTCTTGTCTACCCAACAACTATTCCACCTTTCTTCCTCCCAGACAGAACCCTGATTTTGACCAGTCAGCCACTAATGCTCTAAACAGCTATGTTCCTTAGGGGAACATGGTCCAGGACCAAAGCCAACTGGCCTAAGATAACCCCAAGGGTCTTTTCAGGAATGTTTTAGGAATAAGCATACAACCTAACTCTGACCAATTAGAGGTAAGGAAAAGTCTGCTGGAGGAGGCTGGCAATGATTTCCTCACTCCTAAGTAAGACAGTCTCCTCGACACAAACACTGACCCACATGGATGTGACTCCTGGCACCGTCACAGTCATCCTGCTACGAGCCTGAAGATGCCGTCAAACCAGGGGCTGACTGAGGATGGAGACAAAAGGAATCTGGGTCATTGACAACATCACTGAGCCTCTAAAGCAACACATCCGAGGGACAACCCTGTCTCTGGACTTCTTACAATGTGAAGCAATAAATCTCCATATTGTTTAAACCAGCTGACTTAGGGTTTTCAGGTGCTTGTGGGCAAAAGTAACCCTAGAGATATATGGCCACTCTTAGTCTGCTGTGCCCTACTGCCATCCCATGACCCAGACACTGGCTTCGAGGCTATAGGGGCTTCAAGATGCTGACCCAGAATTCAGACACTGGAGCCATAGCCTCCTATCTTAGGTAAGACCCAAGATCTTATGTAAAACCCAATAGTTTCTGAGCAAATAAAAAAGATGATATAAAATTTTTAAAAACTCAAGATCTGCTTATTCAGAAAAGGTTCCACTGTTTGCAGATGTTACACTGTATTTACAAGGGGCACTTATTTTGGCTTAATTTATCAGAGTTACTCTCCTGCTAATACTGTACTAAAACTTAAAGAATAAAGAATGCAGTCTTATTATCACAAAATGGCGACTTAGTCTCTCCATCAGTTTCAAGCTGAAATGTTTATCTTTCTGAGATGTTTGCATTTACATGCTTGCTTACAGCAAGAAAAGTACAAAAGGCAACAGAAAGACTCAAAGTCAGAATCAGTGAGAGCAGCTGGCTCCTGCATTAAAAGAAAACTGACGTAATAGTGTAACACCTATTATACTTCCCAAGTGGTGTTAGAGGTAAAGAACCACTGGCCAGTGCAAGAGACGAAAGAGATGTAGCTTTGATCCCTGGGTTGGGAAGATACCCTGGAGGAGAGCATGACAACCCACATCAGTATTCTTGCCTGGAGAATCCCATTGGCAGAGGAGCCTGGCGAGCTACAGTCCATAGGGGTCACCAAGAGTCAGAGATGAATGAAGCAACTAGCATGCACGCACAATGTAACAAGAGTAACTGGAATAATATTTTGAAAAATACCAAGTGTTTATTTTATTTTGTATTTCTATGTATTTGACTTCTCCTTAGTAAACCCAAAACATCCACCTGCTCTTGTGGTGAAATAGGATTGTTCTAGCAGGAAAATAAAGAGAAATAAAGAGCTAATCCTCAACTGTTAATTTCAGAATAGGACAAAATAAAGCAATAGGTTTGTAAGTCAGGTTTCATTAAGAGGGGATTTGTTTAATGAATGTTTTATTGTGAAATAATTTAAGCATACTGACAACATAATGACATTATAAACACATTTTTAAAAAAAATTTAATTGGAGGCTCATTACTTTACAATATTGTATTGGTTTTGCCATACATTGACATGAATCTGCCACGAGTGTACATGTGTTCCCCATCCTGAACCACCCTCCCACCTCCCTCCCCATATCATCCCTCTGGGTCATCCCAGTGGACCAACCCCAAGCATCCTGTATCCTGCATTGAACCTGGACTGGCGATTCATTTCACATATGATAATGCACATGTTTCAATGCCATTCTCCCAAACCATCCCCGCCTCGTCCTCTCCCACAGAGTCCAAAAGACTGTTCTGTACATCTGTGTCTCTTTTGCTGTCTCACATACAGGGTTATTGTTACCATCTTTCTAAATTCCATATATATGCATTAGTATACTGTATTGGTGTTTTTCTTTCTGGCTTACTTCACTCTGTATAATCGGCTCCAGTTTCATCCACCTCATTAGAACTGATTCAAATGTATTCTTTCTAATGGCTGAGTAACATTCCATTGTGTATATGTACCACAGCTTTCTTATCCATTCGTCTGCTAATGGACATCTAGGTTGCTTCCACATCCTGGCTATTATAAACAATGCTGCGATGAACACTGGGATACACGTGTCTCTTTCAATTCTGGTATAAACACCTTTTTAATCTATATCCAAAATTTTAAAAGTCTTAACCTTTTCCTTCATTTGCTTTGGATCTTTTTTAAAAAGCATAATTGGTACCTCCACGCCCATTTCTCTCTGCTCTGGTCAGTGGATCATTCCCCTGCATGTTTGTATACTTTTACCATATTTGTCTGTTCCCACACCAATATATGTTATTACTTTGGGTGCCTTTAAACATTATAAAAATTGTAACACCATGTACAATTTGAACTGAAATCTTCAAGTTTTCTTTCATTTACTAATCATTATCCCTGTGCAATTAATGATAGATCGATAGATATAGCTATTTTCATTCAATTTTTTGGCTTTATAACATATTCTAATTTACTCATTCCCCTACTGACGGACAGATTGTTTTCAGTTTCTCCGTATCCAAAAAATGCTCCAATAAACAATTTTGCCTCCTTTAAAAGTGTGAAAGTTTCCCTCCAAATGTTTAGACTGAATCATATAAAACTGTCAATATTCAACCATTTTGACCTATGAGTTGACAAATTTATATGACCTACCTTATTATATATCTTGAGATTAAAGTGCCAGTTGATAGGGTATAAACGTCTTCAATTCGACCTGCTATAGCCAAACTTTGAGAGATATAAAATCCTTTTGTAACCAGTGCCAAAGTCTTGAATACTCAGGTCAAAGAGTTTATTTCATAGAAAAAAATAGGTCTTCTACCTATCAGCAAGAAGGGTTGGACAAAGAGGAACCTGGAAATTTCCATGTAGTTCTGTCATATACCAAACCTCAGAGATAATGCTGTGCTTCATTTCAAACCCCCAATTTTCACTATGCCCCAAGGCTAAAACATCATGGATGACTGAAAAAACTTGGTACACTATTCTAGGAGTTCGGGTCAATGAAGTTTGAGCTTGTCTTTAAGAAGCAGCCCAAGGGGATATTTGGAACCACAAATTATCCACAGTTAAAATAGCAATAACTTCCCATGTAACCCTCTTTCCTTAACTAGAACCAGAAAAGATAGGCAGGGGTTGAAGAGAAGCAAAGGAATATGTAGCAATTCTTGTATCATTTCAATTTCTGAACTCAAGGAATAAAAGTTGTTTCTTAACACAAGATCAGATGGGTTGATGTTTGCTTGCTCAAGTGTACATGTTATTCCTATAGGTGATTTGATAATTACACTCTGGAAAGCTGCATTAGAAATTACTATGTAACTTGTACTCCTATAATAAATACACACCACCTGCTTTGTAGGGCTTCCTTGGTGGCTCGGAGGGTAAAGAATCTGCCTGCAGGGCAGGAGACCTGGGTTCAATCACTGGGTCAGGAAGATTGCCTGGAGAAGGGAATGGCAACCCACTCCAGTATTCTTGCTTGCAGAATCCCATGGACAGAGGAGCCTGGTGGGCTATAGTCTATGGGGTTGCAGAGTTGGACACGACTGAGCAACTGATCCTTTCACTACTTTTCACTTTCACCTGCCTTGTAAACACTATTGACAGTGTTTGCAACTTACCATATCATTAAAATGGCAAAAATCCAGTTATCAGTTATAGTATCTGGAGTAGCTTGTAGTACACTTTTAATGACTGGAAATGCCCTGACCACCCTCCACCAAACAATATTGCTCAAAAAAACACAATGTACAAACCTGGATCCTTGTAAAATTCTTTAAACATTTTATTGTTTTGGAGTCCTTAGATATTTATTTTCCTATATGACTGATATTTGGGGATTTTATTTACAAGTTCATGAACTTAAGTTTTATCCACTTTATATAGATAAATTATGATATTATAGCTAATATATCTATATTTTGCTACTGTAACAAACAACCTCAATGCCTGATGGCTTACAATGATTTTATCTATTTTGTTCACATATCTATTTGTTCACATTTTATCTATTTTGTTCACATCTGGAGATTGGCTCCAGATCTTCTGATCTCTGCTCAGCTCCACACACACTCATCTCCATTAGCCAGAGCATGTCACACAGTCAAGCTGAAAGTCAGGAATCAGGCCAGTATACTGTGTGATTTACATAGGACATGAAGAGGAATGCAGAACCCTATCACAGGGACGGAGTGAAGCATGGTAATCAACAATCCAATATATCACAATGGCAAACCACTTCAGTATTCTTGCCTTGAGAACCCCATGAACTGTATGAAAAGGCAAAAAGATATGACACTGAAAGATGAACTCCCCAGGTTGGTAGATGCCTAATATGCTACTGAAGAAGAATGGAGAAATAACTCCAGAAAGAATGAAGAGATGGAGCCAAAGCAGAAACAACACCCAGTTGTGGATGTGACTGGTGATGGAAGTAAAGTCTGATGCTGTAATGAATAATATTGCATAGGAACCTGAAATGTTAGGTCCATGGATCAAGGTAAATTAGAAGTGATCAAGCAGGAGATGGCAAGAGTGAACATCAACATTTTAGCAATCAGTGAACTAAAATGGACTGGAATGCCTGAATTTAATTCAGATGACCAATATATCTACTACTGTGGGCAAGAATCCCTTAGAAGAAATGGAGTAGCCCTCATAGTCAACAAAAGATTCTGAAATGTAGTACTTGGGTGCAGTCTCAAAAATGACAGAATGATCTCTGTTCATTTCAAAGGCAAACTATTCAATATCACAGTAATCCAAGTCTATGCCCCAACCACTAATGCCAAAGAAGCTGAAGTTGAATGGTTCTATGATGACCTACAAGACCTTCTATGAATAACAACAAAAACAGATGTCCTTTTCATCATAGGGGACTGGAATGTAAAAGTAGGAAGTTAAGAGATACCTGGAGTAACAGGAAAGTTTGGCCTTGGAGTACAAAATGAAGCAGGTCAAAGGCTAACAGAGTTTTGCCAAGACACTGGTCGTAGCAAACACCCTCTTCCAACAACATGAGAAAAGCCTCTACACATGGACATCACCAGATGGTCAATACCAAAATCAGATTGATTATATTTTTTGCAGCCCAAAAAGGAAAAGCTCTATACAGTCAGCAAAAACAAGACCAGGAGCTGATTGTGGCTCAGATCATGAACTCCTTATTGAAAAATTCAGACTTAAATTGAAGAAAATAGGGAAAACCACTAGGCCATTCAGGTATGACCTAAGTCAAATCCCTTAGGATATACAGTGGGAGTGACAAATAAAGGGATTAAATCTGATAGACAGAGTGCCTGAAGAACTATGGACGGAGGTTCATGACATTGTACAGGAGGTGGTGATCAAGACCCATCCCCAAGAAAAAGAAATGTAATAAGGCAAAATAGTTGTCTGAGGAGCTCTTACAAATGACTGAGAAAAGAGAAGCTAAAGGCAAAGGAGAAAAGGAAAGACATACCCATCTGAATATAGAGTTCCAAAGAATAGCAAGGAGTGATAAGAAAGCCTTCCTAAATGATTGATGCAAAGAAATAGAGGAAAGCAATAGAATGGGAAAGACTAGAGATCTTTTCAAGAAAATTAGAGATAACAAGGGAATGTTTCATGCAAAGATGGGCAAAATAAAGGATAGAAACAGTATGGCCCTAACAGAAGCAGAAGATATTAAGAAGAGGTGGCAAGAATACACAGAAGAACTATACAAAAAAGATCCTCATGACCCAGATAACCATGATGGTACAATAATTCATATAGAGCCAGACATCCTGGAATGAGAAGTCAAGTGGGCTTTATGAAGCATAAATACAAACAGAGCTAGTGGAGGTGATGGAATTCCAGCTGAACTATTTCAAATTCTAAAAGATGATGCTATTAAAGTGCTGTACTCATTATGCCAGCAAATTTGGAAAACTCAGCAGTGGCCACAGGACTGGAAAAAGGTCAGCTTTCATTCCAGTCCCAAAGAAAGGCAATGCCAAGGAATGTTCAAACTACCACACAACTGTACTCATCTCACACGCTAGCAAAATTCTCTATTCAAAATTCACACACTATGCTCAAAATTCTCCAAGGTAGGCTGCAACAGTATGTGAACCAAGCACTTCCAGATGTTCAACCTGGATTTAGAAAATGCAGAGGAACCAGAGATCAAATTGCCAACATCCACTGGATCGTAGAAAAAGCAAGAGAGTTCCAGAAAAACATCTATTTCTGCCTCATTGACTACATTAAAGCCTCTGACTGTGTGGATCACAATAAACTGTGGGAATTCTTAAAAATTCTTAAAGAGACCACATAACCTGCCCCCTGAGAAACATGTATGCAGGTCAAGAAACAACAGTTAGAACTGGACATGGAACAACAGACTGGTTCCAAATTGGGAAAGGAGAATGTCAAAGCTGTATATTGTCACCTTGTTTATTTAACTTGTATGCAGAGTACACTGTGCAAAATACTGGGCTGGATGAAGCACAAGATGGAATCAAGATTGCCAGGAGAAATATCAATAACCTCAGATATGCAGATGATACTACCCTTATGGCAGAAATCAAAGAGGAACTAAAGAGCCTCTTGATGAAAGAGAAAGAGTAGAGTGAAAAAGCTGGCTTACAATTCAACATTCAAAAAACTAAGATCATGGCATCTGGTCCCATCATTTCATGGTGAATAGATGAGAAAACAATAGAAACAGTGACATACTTTATTTTTCTTGGGCTCCAAAATCACTGCAGATGGTGACTGCAGCCATGAAATTAAAAGATGCTTGCTTTTTGGAAGAAAAGCTATGACCAACCTAGACAACATGTTAAAAAGCAGAGACATTACTTTGCCAACAAAGGTCCGTCTAGTCAAAGCTATAGTTTTTCCAGTAGTCATGTATGGATGTGAGAGTTGGACCATAAAGAAGGTTGAGTGCTGAACAATTGATGCTTTTGAACTATAGTGTTGGAGAAAACTCTTGATAGTCCCTTGGACTGCAAGGAGATCAAATCAGTGAATCCTAAAAGAAATCAACCCTGAATACTCATTGGTAGGGCTGATGCTGAAGCTGAAGCTCTAATACTTTGGCCACCTGATGCAAAGAACTGACTCATTGGAAAAGACCCTGATGCTGGCAAAGACTGAGGGCAGGAGGTAAATGGGATGACACAAGATGAGATGGTTGGATGTCATCACAGACTTGATAAACATGAGCTTGAGCAAGCCTGGGAGTTGGTGCTGGACAGGGAAGCCTGGCATGCTGCAGTCCATGGGGTCGCAAAGAGTATATTCATATACATTCGTGTATCGAATGTGCGACTTAACTGAAATGAAAAGCTAAGCACCAGCATAAAGAAATTAGCAGATTTCTTTAATAGCTTGCATACAGGTTCTGAAGATAATTTCAAATGAGCATTTGCAAGAATGTTTGCAGAGAGAGGAGAGTGGAAAAGTTGGCTTAAAGCTCAACATTCAGAAAACGAAGATCATGGCATCTGGCCCCATCACTTCATGGGAAATAGATGGGGAAACAGTAGAAACAGTGTCAGACTTTGTTTTTTGGGCTCCAAAATCACTGCAGATGGTGACTGCAGCCATGAAATTAAAAGGCGCTTACTCCTTGGAAGAAAAGTTATGACCAACCTAGATAGTATATTCAAAAGCAGAGACATTACTTTGCCGACTAAGGTCCGTCTAGTCAAGGCTATGGTTTTTCCTGTGGTCATGTATGGATGTGAGAGTTGGACTGTGAAGAAGGCTGAGTGCAGAAGAATTGATGCTTTTGAACTGTGGTGTTGGAGAAGACTCTTGAGAGTCCCTTGGACTGCAAGGAGATCCAACCAGTCCATTCTGAAGGAGATCAACCCTGGGATTTCTTTGGAAGGAATGATGCTAAAACTGAAGCTCCAGTACTTTGGGCACCTTATGCGAAGAGTTGACTCATTGGAAAAGACCCTGATGCTGGGAGGGATTGGGGGCAGGAGGAGAAAGGGACGACCGAGGATGAGATGGCTGGATGGCATCATGGACTCAATGGACGTGAGTCTGGGTGAACTCCGGGAGTTGGTGATGGACAGGGAGACCTGGCGTACTGCGATTCATGGGGTCGCAAAGAGTCGGACACGACTGCGCGACTGAACTGAACTGAACTTGCAGCAATGATAGCATCATCAATATAAATGCATAATCTCTTAAGGTGATACTTCAAAAAGTAAACCTCATTGGATAATTCAAGATCTGATTTTTGTTGTTATCTTATTTTGTCTTTTACAGAGTCTCTTTTTCTAGTCTTCCTTGCATATATTTCATAGTGATGCTTTACAGTAAATAATCTTGTGTTTGTTTCTGTCTTCCACAGCAGGCCAACATGTATTATTTGAACTTCCAAAAGGATTCTGAGAGCCTGCAATAATTGCTGCATTATACTTGTTTCTATGGGGCTACAAAGTCAGTTCTAATCCTTAACCAATATTCAAAAATGTGCATCTTAGATATCCAAGATAACAACAAAAGTCAGATCTCGAATCATCCAACAAATTTTACTTTTTAAAGTATCACCTTAAGAAATTATGCATTTATACTGATTATGCTACCATTGCTACAAACATTCTTGAAAATGCTAGAAGTCCATCCTGGTCCTTGAAACTGATAGCCTCTTTAAAAATAAGTAAAGAAAAACTGATTATTTCCATGGATGTTCCAGTGGAAATTCCAAATAAAATTAAGAGATGGCAAATGAAACCTTCCCGAATGAGAACAGAATCAAGGTACATGATACAGTGTGGGCCTCTGACAAAAATACAGCTCAATTACAGCTTCTATGACTATTTCTTTCTCTTCAAAGTCATACCCAAGTCTTGGAAATGTCATACAGGAAAAAACTTTGGAGAGGGACTACCTAAAGCACACAGCAGTGCATTGCAACCCATTGATTTCCAGTCTGAAAATCGACTCTCCTTCTGAAATTCAGGGAGAGATTTTCCAGGTCTCACTGTGTGAAAGGATCTTCGGGAACCTGACAACAGTGGCAGCCCCTGGATTAGGGTGCTGGGGACTACATAGGATGGGCCACTGTGAAATCTCAGTCCAACTGGGGCACAGCTGGACCTGACCTCCTCCCTGCCCAGCCTGAACTTCACATCTGCCAACTTATCGCCCTGCAGCTTTATTTCCCTTTTCTTCCTCTCTGCCTCTCACCCTTAGGCTGGGAGTAGGGGGTGGGGGTGACAAGAACGGGAGAGAGGGGAGCTCAGGGAGAGATGGGGTAAGATTATTAACACTGGCGTAAACTTCAGGCCAATCTGGGTAAGAGAATTACCTCAAAGTCCCTCTTTGTGAATTTGCATTCTTCTCCTATACAGACTTTAAAAGTAGTATCTCTCGCCCCATCTAGCCCCTCTTAGGCAGCTCTGCTGGTGAAATTTATGAACTGTAGGAATGTTATCCATTTCAGTATGTTCACATGAAAATAAGTGCAGAAAGGAAAAATCTTCACCGGCTGCTTTGACGGAACTCAGAAGTCAACTGCACCGCAGAGTTCCTTTCTCCCGAGCGTTGAAATGCGTGGTAAAGGCCCCGCCCGCACGTTCCCAAAGAGATTCGCTTACAAAGATCGGTATGGGGAGGCTGATTGGGTCTCCTGAGATAGATCTCATCCTCTGACAATTCACCGAGACCCTGCTGAACCTCGCGCGTCTAATTACCTGCGTGATACCTGAGCCTTTCTCCATGCGCCCAAGTCCAGCGCGCAAACTCGCCCCGAGGCGCGGCAGACACACAGCTGGGGGGCCGGCCTGGGCGGAGAGAGGCCCCCCAGCTGCCTCTGGAAATCCACATTTTAGGGCCTTGTAGTCATTTCCTTGCTTGTGAGAGGAAAGTTTTTGTACATTTTTATAAAAGGAGGCCCGAAGAGAACACCCTCCTCTTACTTCCTAATATATTATGTCCTCCCCTGCCGAGTCCGGGGACTTAGTCTGGATTTGGTAACTGAAGTAATATAAATGTTAGCTAAGAAGCATTCCCGCAATATGGTTCCAATTTAGGCCTGTTTTGAAGTCGAAAGGCCCAATATGTCTCGTAGATTCTTCGCTGGACATTAGCGCTAATGTAATTTGCGGAGGAGCGCGGGCCGCGATGGCGAAGGCGGCCGGGCCTCAGCCGATCAGGACGCTTTCCCAGTGCCAGGGGGACCCGTGCGCTCGCCCACCCCACGCCCACCGCTTTTGATGTCGGGGGCTTTGCTCAGGAAATTGCCTTATACTTGCCAGGGTTTGCAGATAAATGGAGCAAGGTAAGTGCTGTACCCTGTCACCACCCTCTCTCCCCTCCAGGCTCTGGAGGGAGGCAGCCCTGGCTGAATGCAGCCTTTCTCTGCAGCGTTTGCACTTTACTTCAATCACGTATTTCTCCGAACACCGGCTTGATTTGCGAAGACACGAGTGTATTTTCGGAGTTGGGCTGACGCGCCCCCTCCGCGAACCGTCCCGCTACCCGCAGCCCAGCACTGCGCTCACAGCCCTCCCCAGCTCCACGGCTGCGTCGCGGTAATGAGCGTATCCCCCTGGAACTGTCTGCCCTTTATCTTGCTGGGGGGACCCGCACCTTTTGAACTGCCATCTGTAGATTGTGTTGGTGCACCGACTTGTTAACTGTGCCATGCTGTGAAGGAAATGGCATGATTTAGATCAAGTGCTCAAGACGGCTGTTCATAAGAAACACTTGAGCCAAGCTGTTGCTGCTCAGAAAGTGCCCTGGGGAGAGGGGTTCCGTTTCGGGTCACGGTCCTGCCTTGTATGGGGGCAGGCGCAAAGCGCTGCAATCCCCCGGCTTCGCGAGGCTGGAGGGAGGGGGTGGGGAGAAACATTATGAAACCATAGAAGCGAGGCTGCCAAATTAACTTCTCACCCTTTCAATCACACTCCAGAGGATAAAAGCCTAACATTTCTGCCTCAGAAACAGGCTCGGTTTACACCAAACAAGTTATTTCTCTAATTTATCAGCTTGGCCAGCTATCCTTCTAATTACTGAAAACGTGTGCTCTTTTTGAAGCCGCTTTTGTAGGTGTACAATGAACAGCCAGCTAGGAAATGAGTTTTGGAAAATGTTTGTGGACAGGACTTCCCCAAGACTGCTTATCAAAATAACTGAAAAACAGAAAGTTTCTGGTTTTCAGTTGTTTTGTTTCCATGAAGATGGTTTTGCTTATTCCAAGGGGCCAAAACAAAACTGAGGAACCGCAAGTTCAGGTAAGCTGGAAAATGGTTCAATCTTCACTTCTAAATTGCAGATTTCTCTAAGTAAAGTTTAATTAGGAAAAGGAAAACTGAGAAAGGGTCAGGGAACAGGGGATCCCTTCAGCTTACTTCATCAGCTCCGAGGCTAATACCAAGGGCACTGTTTGTCCATTATATGGAAATAGATGATTAGGGTCATTCTCTAAGACAAATTTACTTTTCTGCACACTCTAAATCTGTTTAGTCACTTTAAAGGTGTCAATTATTGGAACAGGCTAAGACTATGAATTTCTTAGTAATAGCTTTAATAACATTTTGAAATGAAAAGCAGATACCTTGAAGTCAGACTGCTTTGAAAAGACATATGAACAGCTCTGGTTTTAATTTGTGCAGCATTCTACATCTGGAATCCCTTATAATTAAAACTAAAAACTGAACTACTACTTCCACCTGTCAAATGATGAAAAGATGAATGCACTAATAAGTTACTAAATAGCCCAACATGATAGAGTTTACATTCTCATTCTATACAGTAAAACAGAATTTTGGACAGGAGGCTAAAGGTCTTTGGTCATTACTAATAACACGCTTTCAGTATTAACCTGTATGTCCTGCTGCAACTACTGACAGGGTCTTTTTTACATTAAGAGCTCATTTTTGTTAAGTCTTTGTTTTAAAAGTAAATATAGATTTCAGAAAGAATTCTCAAAACGCATAAATTAAGATGCACTTTTCATCTCACATTTTATGGTTTTCATCATTCTTGAAATCCTTCTAATAGCTTTCTCTACTAATTGCATACAGTTGTCGAAAAGTTCAGTATTTGCAAATATTTATTGAGCACCCACAGTATGCATGGCTCTGTGCTTCACACCGGCAATGCAGTGCTGAGCAAGATATATCTATGTAGGTAACTTAGGAATACTTGAAGCAGTTTCTTCAGAATGACCAAAAAACACATTTTTGCCCAGATTCTGATAAGAGTCATTTTCTAAAGCTTTTGCTGTCACTGCCATTAAAACAACAATGGTCATTAAAATGGCCTTCGACTGTCACCGGTGATCAGAAGGTTAATTATTTAAAAATGTAAATCCTGAGTTGTAATCCCTACTGAAGCTGTTTGGAACAACTCCCCCGGCAGAGGTCGAGCTGTGTGGGCGGCCCCTAAAGGCTCATTTTTCTTATACACAGCCTTTGCATTTCTGTCACGAAATAAAAATGGAAATATCACATTTTGAAAAGGGCAAGGATCCTCTGAGGAAAAAAAAAACAGTGAAGAGTTTTGCCAGCCATCGAGGAGGTCTTCCATAGGGTACACACTGCTTTCCCAGAGGATGTCCTGATTGTTCTGTTTAGCACAGTAACTACCATTGGCACCGGAAAAGAGAGGAGAAGGCAAGGCCTGGAGGCAGCAGTAATCACAATAAACCGAGTTCCTGGTCTCCGGGAAAGTACGCCCAGCAAGAGAATCCCAGCCCTTTTTTAACTCTGTTGGCCTCTTTGCATGTGTCCTCAGTCTCCCACCCATGTCCAACTCTGCGACCCCGTGGGCTGTAGCCCGCCAGGCTCCTCTGTCCATGGGATCCCCCAGGCAAGAATACTGGAGTGGGTTGCCATTTCCTTCTTCAGGGACTCTTCCTGACCCAGGTATCAAAGTCAGGTCTCTTAAGTCTCCTGTATTGGCAGATGGGTTCTTTACCACTAGCACCACCTGGAAAGCCCCATTGTATACACACAATGGCATATTATTCAGCCTTCAAAAGAAAGGAAAATCTGACATGCTATGACATGGATGATCCTTGAAGACATTATTAGGGAAATAAACCAGCACAAAAGAACAATGTTGTGTGGTTCCTCTTACATGAAGTACCTAGAGTATTCAAAATCATAAAGGCAGAAAGTAGAATGGAGATTGCCAAAGACGGTGACTGCAGCCATGAAATTAAAAGGCACTTATTCCTTGGAAGAAAAGTTATGACCAACCTAGATAGTATATTCAAAAGCAGAGACATTACTTTGCCGACTAAGGTCCGTCTAGTCAAGGCTATGGTTTTTCCTGTGGTCATGTATGGATGTGAGAGTTGGACTGTGAAGAAGGCTGAACACCGAAGAATTGATGCTTTTGAACTGTGGTGTTGGAGAAGACTCTTGAGAGTCCCTTGGACTGCAAGGAGATCCAACCAGTCCATTCTGAAGGAGATCAACCCTGGGATTTCTTTGGAAGGAATGATGCTAAAACTGAAGCTCCAGTACTTTGGGCACCTTATGCGAAGAGTTGACTCATTGGAAAAGACCCTGATGCTGGGAGGGATTGGGGGCAGGAGGAGAAAGGGACGACCGAGGATGAGATGGCTGGATGGCATCACAGACTCAATGGACGTGAGTCTGAGTGAACTCCGGGAGTTGGTGATGGACAGGGAGGCCTGGCGTGCTGCGATTCATGGGGTCGCAAAGAGTCGGACACGACTGCGCGACTGAACTGAACTGATAAGAATTGATGCTTTTGAACTGTGGTGTTGGAGAAGACTCTTGAGAGTCCCTTGGACTGCAAGGAGATCCAACCAGTCCATTCTGAAGGAGATCAACCCTGGGATTTCTTTGGAAGGAATGATGCTAAAACTGAAGCTCCAGTACTTTGGCCACCTCATGCGAAGAGTTGACTCATTGGAAAAGACCCTGATGCTGGGAGGGATTGGGGGCAGGAGGAGAAAGGGACGACCGAGGATGATGGCTGGATGGCATCACGGACTCAATGGACGTGAGTCTGAGTGAACTCCGGGAGTTGGTGATGGACAGGGAGGCCTGGCATGCTGCAATTCATGGGGTCGCAAAGAGTCGGACACGACTGCGCGACTGAACTGAACTGAACTGAACTAGGGAGAGGGTACAATGGGAGTTACTGTGTAACAGGTACAGAGTTTCAATTTGGGAAGATGAAAAAGGGTCTGTAGATGGTTTCTGAACAATGTGGATATCCCTAATGCCACTGAACTGTATACTTCAAAATAGTTGAAATCATAAATTTTACACAATGTATATTTTATCATGATAAAAATCAAGCTTTTTACATTAAAATAGAGATTTCCAATTTATCTGGAAACAAAGAAATCTAAGTAATGATTAACATTAGCCAGCATACCTGAATGATACCTAAGATTAAAATTGAGTATCTTGTACTCTTAATGGACCCGTCGATCGCCACAGCCCACCCTCTCCTACTGGTCTTCCGCCCACTCCACATCACCCACATAGGCTTCCTGCCAGGCCCTCACAGCCTTCTGCTCTAAAGGGCTCTGTGAATAACTCTCACACGTACATACAACTTTCGAAGATTTACCTGGAACAGGATTTTTTACCGATAACACAATTAACTCAGTCTATTCCAGGCCCAGAGGAGCTGAGACAGGACAGAACGCATGAGCCAGCATCCATGATAGAAATATGACTAAGAAGCCCTCTTTCTGCAAAATGAACCCTTGGCACCCTCCTCTACCTACCCACCTGTGGGAGAGAACAGTGGATGTCACGCCCTAGAGACCTGCTGAGCCATGCTTCTTACTCAACAGTTACAAACAGGGCCACGGGTAGATGCTTACAAAAGAACTCAAGGTACTTTTCAGGATCAGGAGAAGTTGCCTATTACCCATTTTTCTGATATTGACTTTTATGTAAATATATTACAGATTTTGTAGCTTAGAGTCAAGGAGCAATGAATTTAAGGATCTCTATTAAAGTCTGGATTATCCCCAACTGTGAACTTTCCTTCTAAGCCATTGACTGTCTAAGGGTTTCTTCCTCTTAAATGCTACTGTCAAACGAGCATTTTAAAGCATTTATCAAAATCAATGGCTGCAAACTTCAGTCTGTGCATTCCATACAAAGCAAACCCCAGTCTAGTGCTGATGCATAAATGATGTGATGGTTTAATCTATTTTTCACAGGCGGTGTCTGAGAACAGGAAAATTAAAAACAGGTAGAATGGACTATTATTACTGTCCCATAGTGTGCTTTTTTACATGAGGTCTGGATTAAGATAACATCTGGTCTATATTTCTTGAACTATTTCCCTTTTATCACAAGAAAAATCGGCAACCCATCTCACAACTGCTCTTAATTTAGATCTAAATATCACTGATGAAACATTGTACAACATGCTGTTATCTATTAAAATGATTTCCCTGAAGGAACAGTTGATACTTTTATATATTCCAGCAAGCTAATCATGCCAGGCCCCCTTAGTAGGGCTTACCTTATAATCATATGCTCAAATGTTCCACCTAAATCACTGCTTTGGTACCAAATGAGTCTTATTCTGAGATTGATTTCACTGCATTGGCAAATATGGTCCCCAGGTCTGAGAGCCACAGAACAACCAAGAATCTTTTAGGAATACAAAATTTTACTCTGGAGCAAAGGAGCCATTGTTCCCCCTCCCAGGCTGTGCTATGGGCTTTCCAGAACCCCATGCAAAGGGAAGGCAGTAAGCTGTTTTCAGCACTTTTCAGAGTTCAAGTCCTATACAATATAGGATATTGATTTCACAGAATAAAAGCTTCTGGTTTTTTTTTTTCAAAGTTGTGTAACTTATTTCCACAGATAATAAATCAGGAAAGTATTTTCTCTAAAATTATTTTGCATACCTATAGTGCACACTTGTTTTGTTCATTGTAAACTAAATCAAGCCTCAGAATCACAGACGGTTAAGTCTATGCATTAACCAGTTACATGAGAAATTACTTTCTACAACCCCCACCTTTAATTTTGTAGTATCATGTGTTCCTGATTTTTCTTAAAATATAGAAACCAACACACACAAAAATTATAGGGGTTAAAAAAGTCAAGTAGAAGTGATTCTTGGATAACTGAAAGTATAAGGGTGTTCAATACAGTAGAAAAAGAAATCAGAAATATATTACACATAAAATATAGAAAAATTAGAAAAAATAAAAATGCTTATAAAGAGGGGATTGATGAAATGAATTATGTTATACACATAGCATGGAATATCTTACAGCCAGTAAATAAGGATAAAGGATATGTGTATGCATGAAGGAATGATCTTCATGATGTATTGGGAGCAACACAACACAAATAGTTTGGTACCATTTTTTTTGTCATTAATGAGAAAAAATATAAAGAAACATGTATGTTGATGTGTTTGTAGAAGAGCTCTGGAAGAATTTACATCAGACTGTTTTCAGTGACTAACTGTTCAGAATAAGAAAGAGAACATTTCTTAAACTACTGAGGGTTTTCTAGCTTTTCTGAACATACATATGTCACTTTCTAAATTTAAAAAAGAAAAGTAAAAATGCAAATAGAACAGAGATCAATTAGCCATTTCCTTACCAGAATAAATCAGAAGGGAGGTGGCTGGTGGGGGAGGGTGGGTGCCTGCAGAACAGAGCAAGAGGAATGCGATTGACAGGCATCCTGTCATCTTGTATTTTTTGGAGGGAATTCTGAAAATAAAAAGCCTTTGGAAGTTATCAGCGGTCAGGCTGGAGCCATTCATTTTTCACCTGCCTGTGTTTGTTGTCTGGCAGCCAGTCAAGGGTGCTATTAGCAGAATTAAGATCCAGAAGAAAAGATTATCCCATAGAAGGCAAGATAAGGGGCTGGAAAGTGTGGCTGGTTATCAATATCACAATACCAAACAGGTCAGAAAGGATTCCATATAGGTTTCACTTGAAGCAGGTAATCTCTGCAAAAAGAATGGAGTGACTGTTCCTCTGAAACACTTCAGTCCTGCAACATACTGCAGTTCATTTAAGATAAAGCGGCAGTTTTACCAAAGAGTCCCACAACTGCTTTAGGCTGGGGAGTGGAAAATAAAATACTACACCAACATTCTTTTATTCCCCCCTTATTCAGTAACCCTCAGTAATGAAACAACTTTCCATCTCTCTCTCAGATCATTTTTAATATTTTGAATGGTACACTTTCATTTGCTTTTCTTTCCTTCTCAATGAGGAAAGATCTAAACGGAATTCCATGGTACAATTTGATATAAGAAACAGGAGGAGTGATCATAACAGTAAGTGTTTAATTGTTGGCAGATTTTTTTAAATCACCAGTGGTAGTGAGGATACAGAGCAGCAACTCTTGTCTAGGGAGCTTATGCCACTCCGGTTCTGAAACATGTGTTTTCAAACAACGAATTGGAATGGTGAAAGTTTTGAGTTCATGTCAGCACAGCAATTTACAAGAGTTCACGTACAGCATGAACTTACACAGCATTTCACCATGTTGTCTATGATCATTCAATTTTAAGCTCTGCAGCATATGGACAATTGCAAAATGCAGAGGTAAGAAAACACATTTGGTATTTCCATTTTATACACCTCATATTGGAAATAAATGGCTTTGTTCTCCCAACTGTTTTTTGGTCTGAATGATAAGGGCTCTTTCATTTTCTTCTTCTCCTTTTCTTTTTTTGGCAATTTCAAGTAAGTAGTTATTAACTTGTTCAGCTAAATAATTTTTCAATGTACAGAAGACCTTTGTATTATTTGTACACATATGGAGTGATCAACGACTAGCAGGTCATTGACTTTGTGTCATCATTCCAGTAAAAGTGATGAATTGACAATGGTTAATCCAGATAATACTTGATCAATAAAACACATTCCCAAGAGAGTTACAGTTTAGGGAAGTGTCTAACCATCTACAAGATTGCCAAAATTGTGATTGCCAAGATTGTGGCACTATATCACCAATCAAGGTAGCCAAATTTACACACACTCAGTGACCCAGGAGTTGTCAATTTCTCAATGAAAAGATAAAACCAATATACATTTACAACAAAAATGGGCTTTGATATTTTTTAGAGTCTTCCAGGCTGGAAGAAATATCAACCAACTCAGCTATGCAGATAATACCACTTTAATGGCAGAAAGTGAAGAGGAACTAAAGAGCCTCTTAATGAGGGTGAATGAGGAAGTGAAAAAGCTGGCTTGAAACTCAACATTCAGAAAACTAAGATTATGGCATCCAGTCCCATCACTTCATGGCAAATAGAAGAGGGAAAAGTGGAAACAGTGACAGATTTTATCTCTTTGGGCTCCAAAATCACTGCAGAAAGACAGTGACTGCAGCCATGAAATTAAAAGACGCTTGCTTTTTGGAAGGAAAGCTGTGACAAACGTGGAGAGCATATTTAAAGGCAGAGACATTACTTTGTAAATAAAGGTCCATAGAGTCAAAGCTATGGTTTTTCCAGTAGTCATTTATGGATGTGAGAGTTGGACTATAAAGATGACTTGAGTGCCAAAGAATTGAACTTAAATTGTGGTGCCGGAGAAGACTCTTGAGAGTCCCTTGGACTACAAGGAGATCAAACCAGTCAATCCTAAAGAAATCAATCCTGAATATTCATTGGAAGGACTGGTGTTGAAGTTGAAGCTCCACTACTTTGGCCACCTGATGCAAAGAGTCAACTCACTGGAAAAGACCCTGATGCTGGGAAAGATTGAGGACAAGAGGAGAAGCGGGTGGCAGAGCAGGAAATGGTCAGACAGCATCACTGACTCAATGGACATGAATTTGAGCAAACTCCAGGAGATGATGGAAGATAGAGGAGCCTGGCATGTTGCAGTCCATGTCCAGAGTCAGATATGACTTAGCAACCAAACAACAACAACAGAGTCATAAAATTGAATCTGCTACAGCAGACATGAAAATACTTTCATTTCTGTAACAACTTTCAACAGCCTGTCAGTGTTGCGCTATTAGCATGAATGAGACTATGCTCTGTCTATATGAGATAAATACCTTCCAAAATATTCTTATCCTTTCTATTTTTTCATCTCCATTCTAAAAAAAGGACATTATAGGAAAAGTAGAAAACTTTGGTAATTGAACATTAAGATCTAGTTTTTATGAGTTTTTAATTATAAAAGCAATACATAAAAACATTTTATTTTTTAAATGTCAGCAAATACAACATGTGTACAGTATGACAACAAAAGTTTCCCTCAAATATCCCAATCCCTTCCCCAAATATACACACCATGCCTCCCTCCTCGCTGATAACAGCAACTGTGGCGAGTATTTTACAGACTTTTATCTCTGCATCTACAAACATACGTACACATACACAACTGTAATGGAAGAGAGTGTTTTTTAAATAAGATTATATATTGTTCTGTGGGTGATTTTTCTTCCTTTAACAGTTTGTCTCAGACATCATTCCAGGTCATTATGTAGAGACTAGAAGTTGCAAACTAGAGCCCACAGTTCATAAATCATTTTTTTTTAATTGATTTGTTTCATCAAAAAAGTCAATATTTTCTTTTTTTTTTTAATGAAAATATCCAGCAACATTGTACCCATTTCTCACCAGAATCGATCAGAAGCAGGAATCCCTCCAATAGGATCCACACTCTCAGTACACCCCCGACTCCTTCTTGCAACCCCCAACTCCATGTACAACCTGGCCCTTTAAATTTCCAAGTTTGCTACCCCTGCTTAGATATTTCTATACTATTCTTTCAAAAGGGTGCATTATATACAAAGATGTATTGTACAATACAGGGAATACATCCAGTATTTTATAGTAACTGGAATATTACCATAAATGGAATATTACCTTTAAAAACTTTGAATCACTGTGTCATACACCTGTAACATATAATATTGTGCAAAAACTATACTTCAATTTTTTAAATATCAAAAAAATAAAAGTCTGCATTATATTCCATAAGACACATGCACCATAGTTTATTTAGCCATTTCCCCATTTATATAACACTTTGAATATTTGAGTTTCATATTTGTAGAGTAGAACTAAATCCCATAGTCAGAATTGAACTCTCCCTTTTTTGTTTTCATTTTTTCCTAGAGTTTGTAATGATCCTGAATCCATAACTGATAATGCCTTATAAAACTTCACAAAAATACAAAAGGCTGTTGTAAAAAGCCTGAATCTGTAACATAATGCTTTATAAAACACAAAGGGTTGTTCAATATTTTTCCCTTTGAAAAATGATATTGTAACTGAGAGACCAGAGATCCGGTGATGGAGAGAGAACGGGGACATTCTAAAAGATAAAGAAAACTCAAGCAGAAGCTCACTGGGATGGATTCTATGTGCTATTAGTTAAATCAGAATTGTTCTCTTCTTAAAAAAAAAAGTCTCTGGCTTAAAAGTGACAAATATCTGCTGAATAATTAAGTCTTCTTTGGTCTCTTTCAGCAGCTGTCTCTGTTCTCATTCTCCTTTTCCTTTTGTTTTATATCCCTGGTTCAAAAAAATCTCTAGGAGCATATAAAGTTCCCATCACAGGGGTTTGTAACTGTGAAAATGGGACAGAAATTCTAAAAGTCAAAACTTCTTCCTCCAAAGTGATGTTGTTCATGTGGATAAAGTTGACAGACTTCTAATAAGAGGCCAAGTCACAGTTACAATTTAGTAACTATAGTGTACACTTGAGCCAAAAATCAAAGCACATGCAAAAGTGGAATGGAACTAGGATTTATTTCTATAATAGTCTCTCATCCAAAATAAGAAACACACATGGAGAATAACAATTGCTATTCTCAGAGGAATAGAACTTTTGCCTATGTAAGTTGAGGTGAGGCAAGAATTCTGATCAAATAAAAAATAGACACTGAGATAAAATTTGCCTACTTCTCATGGTTTTTTCCTTCCAATCAAATTATTTAAAAATCCTTAAACTTTCAATTTTTTCTACTGGGCTACAGAAAATTTCTCTACAAAAATAAGGAAATGTTTGCATATAATTTTCAAGAGGATCATATTTATCTGGTACATATACAATGCTCAGAAATGAGCCAAAGACTAATAATAGCCTATTGTTTTATCTGTCTTTCTAACCAAAATTAAACTTTAATGTTTCTTTACCTGTAGGTTTGAGACTTTGAAATCAATATGTATATCTACTGAATCTCTTCTATGTGTACATGTATTAAGAATAGTCACCTTTGCTTATTTTCAATAGAAAATAATTTTCAGCAGAGAATAATCAGCATCTAAAAGCCTTCATCAATTCAGTTCAGTTCAGTCGCTCAGTCGTGTCCAACTCTTTGCCACCCCATGAATCACAGCACACCAGGCCTCCCTGTCCATCACCAACTCCCAGAGTTCACTCAGACTCACATCCATTGAGTCAGGGATGCCATCCAGCCATCTCATCCTCGGTCATCCCCTTCTCCTCCTGCTCCCAATCCCTCCCAGCATCAGAGTCTTTTCCAATGAGTCAACTCTTCGCATAAGGTGGCCAAAGTACTGAGTTTCAGCTTTAGCATCATTCCTTCCAAAGAAATCCCAGGGCTGATCTCCTTTAGAATGGACTAGTTGGATCTCCTTGCAGTCCAAGGGACTCTAGTTCAAAAGCATCAATTCTTCTGCGCTCAGCCTTCTTCACAGTCCAACTCTCACATCCATACATGACCACTGGAAAACCCATAGCCTTGACTAGATGGACCTTTGTTGGCAAAGTAGTGTCTCTGCTTTTCAATATGCTATCTAAGTTGGTCATAACTTTTCTTCCAAGGAGTAAGCATCTTTTAATTTCATGGCTGCAGTCACCATCTGCAGTAGACTGTAACAAATAAAGTATTGTTGAAACAAACTATTTTAAACTAAAACTGAATGTCTGTTTTGAAATAACAAATCCATGCTTTTTTTAAACCCTTTGCTGCTTATGTGAGCTATTATAGCTTATGTGAGCTATTGACAGTATGTCCCAGGTAAGCTAAAGTCAAAAATTTAAGCTTTACTTAAAAGGCATCTTGCAGTCCTTACAGAAGCTGAGAACACCACACTGATTAGATCACCCGGCTTCCACAGTTGATTTAGAACACAGCAGACTCTTTAAAAGAATCGCAGAAAGGCTCACAATTCCTTGCAATAGTCCCTTCCCATCCTTTGAAGTTACAGATAACCTAAAAGTCATCATGTCCTGCTAGATTTAAAGAAATCCTCAAAATATCTGTTCCTTTCCTATGGTTAATATCAAACAGGTATCAGTAAGGCTTGTTTTAAGACAACAGCCTCTATGATTTCAATAGTAGCAGAGAAAATTGGCTGCAAAAAAATCAGAGTCTCAGAGGATGATGCTGGGCCAGAGTCTAAGGTGAAATACAGCAGATTCCCAGAGCTACTCAGGCCTTGCAGAGCCCACATCTCCTTGGTGTTCTGCACCACCCTTCTGGTCCATGTGCAGAGGAGCTCAAGACTGAAAACATTATCACTGAAAGATCATGCAAACACTGGTGCCTATGTGCACCAATTACTGTGCTACAGGCTTGAGGCAGAAAACTGGGTAAGATGTATATATGGTTTGGGGGCAGACTGATGAAAATAGAATTCCACAGTGTACCTTGTAGCCAGTGCCACAGTAAAGGGTGCACAAGAGAGCACAGAGAAGAGACTAACTCTGCTTTTGACTGAGAAGTAGGGACTGGTCAAGGAAAGTAGTCAGAGGTGGTATGTTATAACAAGAGCAAGAACTGCTCCCCTGTTACCCAAATGTGATGATCGCTTATTCACTAGCCATCTATTTGATTTCTAGCAGAGATGGGCAGGTCGATCTCTTGGAACTCAAACAACGGCATATGTACCCTGGGTTTTAGAGAGTCTGTTGCATTCTCTAGCTACCTTTCCATGATTTCATTATTTGACAAAACTGGATAATTATTTATCTCCCTGCCTTTCAGGCCCTAGTGGAAACAGTAGGAGATGAAGAGCTGACCCCCAACTTCCTCTGCTTACATGTTGTCCAGAAACACCACAGTTTCACTTCAACAAAGCCTGTGCACATACGTAAAGTTCCAAAGGCTTCTGATGAAAGAAGGAACACAGAAATGTGCTCCTGATGGGTGTAATGTGCCTTTTGAACACTGGTACCTGGATTTAGCCAAGTTTAAAATGTCCCTGAATTCACAGATAATCTCCTCAAGTGGTAACCCAGTAAATCTCAGCATAATTTCCCATGGAGCTTATCTGATATACAGCACATTTCTAAGATCTGTGTTAAGAAACAGTATTAGATAAAGTGACCTATTTTATATTACCAAAGAAGCAACTTGTATTTACTACAACAGCTGGATACTCACAGAACTGTAAATTCTCTACTCAGTCACAGATTCAAAGTTCTATACACAGCTTTTACTATACTTCAAACACTACAGCATGTCTCATTTAAAACAAATTAAGTAGAAGATAAGAGTTTCTAGAATCATAATATACGAAATACGACTATCATACCTCAAAATACAAGTCTAAAAACGAGATACTTTCTTTTTTGCCTATTAAATGGAAAAGGATTTAAAAATAATAAAAACCAGCATATGCATGAAGGAAGAAACCAATATATATATAAATATGATAAGAATACAATTTGGTTCAACTTTTGAGAGGCAATTAGCAATATGTATCAAAAGGTATATACCATTTGACCTATAATTACATTTCTAAGAATTTATCCCAATAACCTAACCAGAGATGAATTAAGGATTTACACACAAGAAGCATGCACTTTTAACATACCTAAAAAAAACTAAATGTCCAACACTTAGGGTCTGGTTTCCCCGGTGGCTCAGCAGTAAAGAATCTTCCTACAGTGCAGGAGCTGTGGGTCTGATCCCTGGGTCAGGAAGATCTCCTGAAGAAGGAAATGGCAACCTACTCCAGTATTCTTGCCTGAAAAATCCCATGGACAGAGGAGCCTGGTGGACTATAGTCCATAGGTTCGCCAAGAGTCAGGCATAACTTAGCAACTAAACAATAACAAATAAAGTGTGGTACAAGTATTATATTGTTAAGGAGATATTTAACAAAGCAGAAAATGTTTAATATGTGATGGAAAAACAAAAATCAGAAAACAGCTAGTATATTATGATTTTTCAATAAACACAAGAATACTCACGTAAATATACGTAAGCAAAAAATAGATTGAACATATATACTAAAATATTAGTATTATATTGTGTATCATATGAAATAATGCATATCATATCACCTGTGACAATAATATATACACATATACACATAAAAATCTGACCTCTGGCTTTAAGAGAAAGCCCAAAGCAGAATCTTGATGGAAAACAGCAAGGTTGAATATTTAAATACTTATATACATCATATTAAACACCATGGGATACAAATGCTTTGATTCCTTAAATCAAGTTCATCCTGCAATAAACAGTATGTCAATGTGTAATGTCTCAAAATTTAAAAAGATAGTTCTACTTTTTTCTTTCCCACAGGGCAAATACTCATCCTTGCTAAGAGAACAGACCTATGTGAAAAAAGATTAATATTGTGTGGGTGTGAGGCAATTGTCTTTATGCTTCTACAGCCCTGGTAGATGAAGTTAACACCTTTTGTTCATGCCAGCCCTACATATCATCTGCCAAGTTTTAACCTCAGTATGATTTCCATGGCATCTCTGGCCAGTAGAGGCATCTTCCCGAGGTGAAATCCTCGGAAGTGACTAATTAGCAAGAGTCTAATTCAGATACGCCAAGAAAGAAATATTATGCATTAGTATTTATTTCCATTGCACTTTATAAGCACAGTGATACACTATTTCCCATGACACTTCCCTTGCAGAATTACAGAATTGTGGTTATACTGCCAAATTTAAACATGAGAGGAAAAACAGCATAGTCCATATATAAACAGATGTTCAAAGGTTATTGTGTGATCAAAGCACCAAAATCCTGGGAGAGCTTCTGGAAGTACCCACGCAGCCACTATCTACCCAAAACTTGGTAACAAAAAGTGGTTGATAGTGTTGCTTAGCAGTTGTTGTTTCAAAAACAAAAACCTACTTCTTGCATATTCTACCCTGATTCTTGACAAAGAAAAGTGCCGCAAAAATGTGACTCTGCTGGGGGTGCGATGAAAATGGAGTGTCAACTTTATCTTGTAAATGTCCTCTCTGCAGATAAGCCAGACCCTTAAGATTATCCTAATGTGTAAGTATGAGGCCATTTGTTCTTTTTTTTATTTTAGGAAAATATAACCTTCACGAAACAACTTCTTTTGGGTGAAATTTTCCATAGTTAACATCTATTTGAACCAAAATATATATGTATATATATACAAGAAGGTATAAATCTTAAAATTCCAGGAAATAGATACTTCTCTTGGAGAAAGTCATAGGTGTCATGCTTAGTAAAGAAACCAGAATGGGAGTGGGTGAGTTCTGCCAGGGAAGTCTGGCTTTCTTTTTTTTTTTTTTTTTTCTTTTTTGGAAGTCTGGCTTTCTTTAAGCCTGAGAGAGAAGGGAGGTAGGGATGTGATCTTCCAGTCTCCTTCCCAGTTACTCAGTGGCCTCCTTCTACCTCTTGCCAAGTTGAATTCCAAATCTAAATTTTAGTGGCCTCAAATAACAAAGTTTTATGCCCAAATAACGTATAAGATTCATACACACATCACCAGTTTCATAATTACCCTCCATTGAGCATTCGTCAAGCATTCATTGAGCGTCTACTGTATGTCTAGTAGAGCGTCAGCAGGTATTATCAGGTATCAGGTCTTTTCTAGTCAGGTTCTCTTCTTCACGGATGTCCCCAAGAAACCAATGGATGCTCAGAAAGAAGTATAAAAGTGTTAAGGAAACTAAAGGAAAGTTTGTTTCAACATATAAATGCCCCACATTATATAGCCTCTAGGATAAATCTTATGTTATTTGGGCATGCTGCTGCTGCAAAACTTCATTATTTGGGGGTTCCTAGGATCTAAATTATAGGTGGCAAGCAAGGATCTGCTATCCCTGAACTACCACAAAACAATACTAAATTGGACCAATTTCTGAAATAAGCCCTTATAAATAGTAACATATATTTGAAAATATGAAACAAAAAGAACAGATTGAAAAACTATTCTGGAACTCTTGGAGGTTCATAGTTAAACATCTCTCAAAGGATGAAGCTATTTGCAGGTAGAGTATTCACTAGAAAATTGTCAGCTTTAACTCAAGTTAACTCCAGACCTCATACATTCCAAGTTTCCTTCTTAAAAGTAGAAATGAAGAAAACTTGTTCACATAATTATAATGGAGGGAAAGGTGGTATAAACGTATCTACAAACCTTCAGTAACAACCCCTCAGAATCAAGTAAAGTAGTGACTTAATATTTATAATGCTCCTACAAGGTCACTGCCAGAAACAAAAATGTCGCATACCAGGTGCCTAGGCAAAGTTTCCAAGGGATCAAGTTGAAAGGTAAAAAAGTAATACATATACTAGAGCAAGATTTATACATACATCACCAGTATCATAATTACCCTCCATTTATGCATTCATTAAGCATTCATTGAGTGTCTACTGTATGCCTGGTAGAGTGTCAGGTATTACAGTTAAACAGGGTATCAGTGATGATTTGTGGTATCAAACAGCAGAATCCACTCTGGAAAGTTTAAATGGAAAAAGAAATGGATTAGGTTTTGGGTATCTCAGAAATGGAGAAGGCACTGGCAACCCATCCAGTACTCTTGCCTGGAGAATCCCAGGGATGGGGGAGCCTGGTGGGCTGCCGTCTATGGGGTTGCACAGAGTTGGGCACAACTGAAGCAACTTAGCAGCAGCAGCAGCTCAGAAAGGTCAGAAATCCAAATCCTGAAGCTACACGGCCAGCAACAACGCACAGAATAGGGACTTCAGTAAGAGAAACATCTCTGCCCCTGTCAGTAACTGCCATCCTTGGGACTGAAGACGAGAACTCTACCACCATCACCTCCCCGATATCTCCATCGTCAGTCAGCCTTAGCAGAAGACTGGCTCCCTTCCCTGCCGCTGTCTCCTGTAACTCACTTCCAAATCCACCTTGCGTGGACCGCATCACAAAGCCCAGATCACAGGTCTGCCCCCTGGTCACAAAGGAATCTGACAGATCTGTCTTCTGGCTTCTGTCTTGGAAAGTTAGGTGTCATGTTGTGGGAAATCACCAAAAGCTTAGGTGACCACAAAGTTCACTGTAAAATATGACAGTCTGCCATGCAGCATTCAGTCCAAAATAATAATACATAGACAAAAACAAAGATCTCCGTATGCAGGGACTTCCGAGTACCAAGCAGACCTTCCTAAATATAATCTAATAAAAATTTTACATTACCAATATATCAGGTTTACCTGACAAGGTTTTTCTTCCCTAGAGGATCGTTTTCTCTGCCTTTTTCTATAATCTCATACTTAACATGAATCAGTCCAGCCATTTGGCTCTGGACTAATTATGTTAAATAAAAAGAAAACCAATTATATTTTAAAACATGGATTAAACGCTTGTGTGTTAGACTCTAGGCTTCTCCATGTAGCACTATAGCAAAGAAAATTGACTTGTGGATTAAAATGCCACTCAACCATTACCAGCTGTGTGTCCTTGAGCAGGGTTTTTACTACCTCACATCTTAGTTTCTGCTTCTGCTGTACTTACCACACAGAATTGTTTAGGATGATTGAAAAGAAACAAGCATGTACAAGACTTAGCACAGTGCTTAGCACTGTTGGCATTATCCAAGCATTATTTAATCCTTACAGTGACATTATGAACCAGCATTGTTATCTCCATTTAAACTGACAAAGATGAATCTAAAGTCACTTTCCAAGTAACACCTGAGTAGCATTGGGATTTGCACCCAGGTTTTCTCATGTTGAGCCTGGCCTTTTAACACTACTCCACTTGCTAAGGCTAAAAAGCCATTACAAATAAGAATGACTCATGTAGGTTCTCAGAAAATCTTCTCTGTCCTACAAAGCAAAGTTGGTTTTTTTTTCTCCATTTGATAGAGAAATAAAAGTATAGAATTACAATAAAGGGAATATTCTTTCCCCAGAATCTTTACAGCCCCTAAATATTTAGGACTAGAAGGAAATTTAGAAGCTAGCCATTCTAGCCTCCTGAACTTAATGTCACCCTAGGACCATTTTACCTTTCTTTAGGTTTACTCTGCTTCCTTTTGTCTCTTTTGTCTTCTATTATTACAGGCAGAATCTAGAGACAACAGTAAGGCAGCCACAAAACTCTGACTGTTATCCAGGCAAAATGCAAGAGAAAAAGAACTTGACTATCGACCAGCTGGTGGCACTCATGGCTATATGTGCATTTCCCTAAGAGTATGCTGTGGAACAGGCTTCCCAAATAGTTCAGTGGCAAAGAATCTGCCTGCCAACGCAGGAGATGCAGGAGAAGGGGGTTTGATTTCTGGGTTGGGAAGATCCCCTGGAGGAGGCAATGGCAACCCACTCTGGTATTTGCCTGGAGAATCCCACGAACAAAGAATCCTGGTGGGCTACAAGTCCATAAGTTCACATAGAGTTGAACATTAGTGAACAACTGAGCACATGCACTCCCTGGAACACCTAGTTCCTTAGGGTGCTAGTAGATATTTTTTAAAGAATGAGTTCTGGGTCAAGTAAGTTTGGAAAACGTGGGGGTAAACAAAGTTAAACAGGTTTGCTCAGAACTTTTAATGTGTTGATGAGCATAATGAACCCACAAATGAGAATATGATAGGCAGTGTTGAATTTGTAGAGTCCTTTTTTTCTCAAAGAATCTGGTAGGAACAGTGAATCACAGACACATTTGAGAAACACTGGGTGAGGAAAGGTGTTTGTCATCAGAATACAGATGAGTTAATTCAAATGAGTTAATTCAAATGTGACAGGAAACTTCTAGCACTACTCCGAGAAGAAGTTCTGATCCTCCAGCCCACACATCCAGTTTGCCTGGCATATCTGATACTTATAGGTGGTACACACCATGTTATATGGCTTGATGCACTCAATATGAATATTGACAAGGTCACTCTCCATGTTCAACATACAATCTTCTGGTTATATTTTAATTTCCTATATAGCCATCCTACAGAGAAAAGTGCTAGGCAAGCTGGTATAAATGCCTGGTACAATTGGTAGCTATATTTCTTGTAGATTAATATAAATATTCCAGCCAATATTCTATCCAGTCAATTTGATAGGCAATTTCTCAGTGTAAGTCAAATCATCATTACTTTGGTTTATGCAATCTCTTCCAAGTTTTGTGAGAATGAGATAGTCTCTAAGAGTTCCTACTGCTGCTAAGTCCCTTCAGTAGTGTCCGACTCTGTGCAACCCCATAGACGGCAGCCCACCAGGCTCCCCCGTCCCTGGGATTCTCCAGGCAAGAACACTGGAGTGGGTTGCCATTTCCTTCTCCAATGCATGAAAGTGAAAAGTGAAAGTGAAGTCGCTCAGTCATGTCCGACTCTTAGCAACCCCATGGACTGTAGCCCGCCAGATTCCTCCATCCATGGGATTTTCCAGCCAAGAGTACTGGAGTGGGGTGCCATTACCTTCTCCAAAGAGTTCCGAGATACTGACAAAATTCAGTTTCCATCCTGCAAATGTTAAAACCAAACAGAACCCAGGCCCTATTGTACTTACCAAGGTCATGTGACCTTCCGCCATCTCCTGGGCATCCCTGTGAGGGTGTGTTATGCTCCTTGATTATTACACATTTAGACCTTTTATGCTTTTGCTCTGATTTGTCATCCTCTATGGGCTTCCCAGGTGGTCAGTGGTAAAGAATTGCCTACCAAAGCAGGAAACCGAAGAGATACAGTTTCGATCCCTGGGTGGGGAAGATCTCCTGGAGAAGGAAATGGCAACCCACTCCAGTATTCTTGCCTGGGAAATCCCATGGACAGAGGAGCCTGGCAGGCTACCATCCATGGGGTCACAAAGAGTCGGACACAACTGAGCACATGTGCGCACACGTGCACACACACACACACACACACACACACACCATCCTCTATAGCCCTAGGATATTAAATAGCTCCTAAATGAAATGAAAACACAGTTTTCCCAATCTTCCTTACTTACCAATGAAAAGTTCTAGGATTCAAGTTTTAAAAGCATGTACCTTGGCAAGCCGTTATCTTATTCTGGAAAAATCTCAGTGAGCTAAAACTAAAGGAACTCTGCAGGACCAGAGAACAAGCCGGCAGGGGTCAATCTTCCATCCTGAACTTATCAAGCTACAAGTTGGAAAATCCATGCAAGGAGCTAGCTCTGCCCACGGGGACACCTGGATTGAGAATCTCTCCTGGAGGGGGGCTGGGGTGCTGAGGAGATCATTTTCATAAATACACTTACTTTCCTCCTTTGAACAGGCACACCTGTTTTCTCTACTAACTCTGTTGCTTCGGTCACTTATGCCCTAGGGAAAGCGGTTGTAAGAAATAGCAGATGCAGAATTTACACAGCAGAGAGCATTCCATCCCTTCAGTTTACAAAGTCTGCAGAAAATGACCCAAGTGGTACAGGACTATTTTATGAACTGTGACCTCAAGCCGCTCATTGAAAATGCAGTTCCTATCAAATTGTTCTTTGCAGATTTTCATTTTAAAATGATGAACACATTTGGGGTTAGTTACACTTGAACAGGCCACACTTGCATTAACAAAAATCTTTGCAAAAAGTTTACATTGTGTACACTATTGCCTCTGCTTTAGAGATGGAGAAACTGAGGCACGAGCATCTTACCCCAAACTTCTGCAAAATGACACAGAACAAATACAACCTGCCCATAGCAGTGACAACATCTTAAAAGGAACTAGTTGTGTTCCTGCTTAGCAAGAATCTACTTTGAGATGGACTTGCCTGGTAAAGACGGGCATGAAATTGACCTATGAGGATAGAGTTCAGCTCTCTGGTGTCATGAATGTTATCATTCAAAATAGAAAAATGCCCCCTGGCGAATTTCTAGCTCAATGACTCAGAAGTGAGGAGTAAGATTATATGTTAAGTATCAAAGGGTAGATAATCCATGCACAAGTAAAAAATAAAAATCACAAATTGCAAATTGTTTTTTGAGGATATGATGGAAAGGATTCAAACATGCAGAGATTCTGCACACATCAGTGCAGGATCCTGGCTTGGGTGGTCTCATGTGAGGAAAAGTCCTCAAACAAGGACAAATGAAGAAAGGGATGGGAGTGGAGGAAAACAGAGGAGATCAGGTCTGCAGACAAATGAATTAAAAAAAGAAGAGACTTTCAACCACTCACTGCACGTGTGTGTGAAGTCACTTCAGTCGCTTCAGTCATGTCCGACTCTTTGTGACCCTACGGACTGTAGCCCACCAGGCTCCCCTATCCTGGGATTCTCCAGGCAACAATACTGGAGTGGGTTGCTGTGCCGTCCTCCAGGGGATCTTCCCAATCCAGGGATCGCACCTCTGTCTCCTGTGTCTCCTGCATTGCCAGACAGGTTCTTTACCACCAGTGCTACCTGGGAAGCCCAAACCACTCACTAGCCAGTGCAATTGTATAATTGTTTTTAAGATGACTTCTGCATTCAATAAGCAGTGTTATGAGTTTAGGAGAGTGTATTCTCATTTCTCAAAGTTTGTTTCACAACAGAGTATTAAATTCAAGAAATAATTTCAGGGGCTTCCCTGGTGGTCCAGTGGTTAAGAATCCGCTTGCCAAGGCAGGGAACATGGGTTTGATACCTAGTCCAGGAAGATTCCACATGCCAAGGAGCAACGAGGCTCATGCACCGCAACTACTGAGCCCAAGCTCTAGAGCCCAGGTGCTACACCTACTGAAGCCACGTACCCTAGAGCCCGCGCTCTGCAACAAGAGGAGCCACCACAGCAAGAAAATGAGAAGACCATGCACCGCAACGATGAATAGCCCCTGCTCCCTGCAGCGAGAGAAAGGCCAAACACAACAGCAAAGACCCAGCACAGCCAAAAATAAATTTTTTTTCTAAAGAGAAATACTTTCAAAATAAAACCTGTGCTTCCCCACATTAGTGGTCCCTCAATCCAGATGCCTGTTAAAATCACTTGGGGAGCTTGTTAAAAAACAATTCAGGACATCTCTACTGATTCTGACTCTCCACAGGGTGCTGTTCAGTAACTGGCACTTCTTTCAAAGTTTACCAAGGTTTCTTGGCCATAGATTTGGAGACTTCTGCCACAGATACACCTGTTGCAGGGTTATCTGAAGAAACATATGTAGCAGTGGTATAAGGATCTTCTTGATGTCTCACCAGGACTCCTTGTTTACTATTTTAGACTTGGCTGTCTCCTGGAATCCAGCCTCCTTTTTGTCACCCTGTGCTCTCCACAGGGCTGCCTGGCGGTATTAATCCTCCCAGGCTGAAGGTGTGCACCTACTACTCCCTGCCTGATGAAGTCAGCCCAGAGTGGTGGAACTCAAGTCATTCTTCTGCCATGGCTGGTGGCTGTGCCATGCTAGGAAAAGGGCTCACCTCCCACAAGGTTTAAAATTTTTCAAGTCACAGCACAAAAGAAGTGCTGCTATGCACTTCGATAATGTTTCCAAAATTCCCTTTCTCCAGGAATTTGGTACCAATTTTCTTGAGACCAGGGTTGGGGAGTGGGGAGTGGTTCAAGAAGTAATAGATAATTTGAGCAACATCACCCCACAGAACACCGGGAGCTCCCCTCACTTATCACCTTTGCCCCTGCCTTCTCATAAGTAACGGGGCCTTGTCAGGATGGAGTCCAGGTATTTCTTGGGTGGCTCCATAGACCTCATGGACATATTACCCTTGGCATCTCAAATGCCCCAGAAGAGTGTACAGATCTGAAAAGTCTATATACATATGATTCCAACTATGTGACATTCTAGAAAAAGGCAAAATTAAGGAGACAATCAGTGGTTGCCAGGAATTGATAGGGAGAAATGAACTGGTGGAGCATAGAGGATTTTTAGAGCAGTAAAAAAATATTTTATGATACCATAATGATAGATGTTATTATACATTTGTCAAACTCATAGAATGTGCAACACCAAGAATGAGCCATATTGTAAAACTACAGAGTCTGGGTGATTATGACATGTCGATAGGGACTCATCAATTGTAACAAATGCACCACACTGGTAGGGATGTTGCTAATGGGGGAGGCCATGAGTGTGTAGAAGGAGGGGATATTTACATTATAGAGCATGCTCTAAATCACTGTATTTAATCAAAAAACTAAACAGATCAATAGAATACAATCAGAACTAATCTGGGAGATTTATGGAAGCCAACTAATAAAGCTGTTTTTTAAAAAGAAGACAAAGAGGGCCTTGCCTGGTGGGCTAGCAGTTAAGACTCTGGCACTTCCAGTGCAAGGGGCATGGGTTCAATCCCTGGTCAGTGAACTAAGATCCCACATGCCACAAGGCCTGGGCAAAAAATTTTTTAATAATATAAATAAAAATTAAAAAGACAAATTTAGCCCAGATTAATTGCAAATATATGTCACTGAAAAGGAACTTTGAAAAAAGACACTTTTAAAAGTCACAGAGTAAAGGCTACCTTGTGGTGATCACAGCTATACCAGTAAAAACGAACGAAAAACAAAATACCTCCCTAATGTTATGTAAATGGATAACTGTGGCTTGGGTTACAGATTCAAACACAACTGTGTCTGAAAGAGGTAAGGATTACCTCTTTTGAGGTGCTATGTCAAATGGTGTTCGAGGATGTAGAAAAAAGGCCTGGATGTCACGTATCCAAGTGAAAACCTTTAATAAATTCATTTCATAAACTGAGAGAGTGTAAAATGCGATATTTCTAATTTAAAACCTTTTATGCTGCTGCTGCTGCTGCTGCTAAGTCGCTTCAGTCGTGTCCACTCTGTGCGACCCCATGGCAGCCCACCAGGTTCCCTCGTCCCTGGGATTCTCCAGGCAAGAACACTGGAGTGGGGTGCCATTTCCTTCTCCAGTGCATGAAAGTGAAAAGTGAAAGTGAAGTCGTTCAGTCGTGTCCTGCTCTTTGCGACCCATGGACTGCAGCCTACCAGGCTCCTCCACCCGTGGGATTTTCCAGGCAAGAGTACTGGAGTGGGGTGCCATCGCCTTCTCTGAAAACCTTTTATATGACATGTTATTTTGAATATATACATAAAACTACGTTAATAAGCTATACACAGAAGTAGACAAGTGACTAATTTATCTAAATCCGTGTAAGTTCATTTAATCATTAAATTTTTTGAACTTTTCATTAGAAAAGGAAATTTTCCCTCCTTATGTAATCTCACTAAGCACCAGGAATAGTATAGACACTTAGCTGTACTGTGGGCTGCCTACTGTGAAACTGTCTTTTCTAATACACTGGCTCGCTAAGTCTCTAAGGGATCTTGTAGCTTTGTTTTGGTATTTATCAGAGCCCATTTTCCAAACAGAAAGCACACCTTCCTAGATTCAATGAGTTCTCTTTGCAGAAAGAAGGCTGTAAGACAAATGTACAAATGCAAATAATTAAAGGTTAAGTGTAGAGACACACTTATTCTTTTTTCCAGTGTTCCTAGACTATGACAAAATCCCTATCCCTCAGTTGGTGGGTTGGTATTTTGAATATTATTTTTCTTGGGTTTTGGATGCAATATTGTGAGGTAGGAGCCATATATCATATCATATTCTCATTACTCTACAATACTCTTCCCCACCCACCCAGTCCTCGCATCCAGATCTCTCCTCTTGGCCTAATCCTTGGAGAGAAAACCAAATTATCAGCACCACATAACTATCAAATGCTCAGTGTAGCAAGAAGGACAGGAAAGAAATCTCTAATTAAACAAAGCATCAGCTTTGCTCTTCTGTATAGGATCCTTAATCTAAATACAATTTCAAGCTATTGTGCCAGATATAGAACCACAAAATGGACATAAATATTAGCCTCTGTGTTGGTAGTTCTTTCAATATGACTGGTGCTATCTCTATATACTTATAAATACAATTATTTCTTCATCAAACAAACTTCTTGGCTATGACTTTGTCAAGAATGGAATAAAAACAAAGGGGGAGCTGTGCGGCCTCTCTGCCATACACTAGCTCATTTTGGTTACAATCTTCCAACTTCCAAAGGGGAATTTGGAGCAATTATATGGAGCACTGTTTCGTATTTCTCATTATAGACATAGGCCACTGAGAATTACATAAATGGTGTCAGTTGGCAGAAAGAAGAGCAGCATTCCTCACCCCTTTCTTCTCTCTGCCAGGCTTACACACCCTGTCAGAGGAGAAAGCACAACTTTGCTGACCTTTTCAGGGACAAGTTGCCCTGGAAGAAGTAAGCAAGCCAACTCTTGAAAATATTCTGTAAAAGCAAACAGTGAAATATCCTGGGTGTGTCAACCCTGCATACACGTTTTCCCTCTTAGCACCGATGTTCCTCTCTGATTTGAAATTGCCAGACAGGCAGTTCTGTCCATCAACAGGTACCCCATGTCCAGCTCCAACTGTATCCATTGTCTCCTCCTACTCCTACTGCTCCAAACACCTTCATCCAGGAGACACATGAGCATCCTGCCTATAGAATCCAATATTCTAAAATCCATGCACAACTTTGATTTTCAAGAATTTTATAGCTAGGGAGCTGAGGTGGGGTTTAGAGACTTTCTAGTCCCAAGATTGTAAATTCAAATTCTTAATGAGGTCGGGGAGGTACTACAAATGAGAACAGCAAGTCACATATGAGGCAATAGGGAGTGGTGAGAACTGGAGCAAACTGCCTAAGAACAGTCCCTCTGATTCTAATCCAACATTCCCATTTCACAGATGAATAAACTCATCCCCAAAAAGTGACAAAATTTGTCATGATAAAAATTCAGTTTCACTCACTTTCCACCAAACTGGTTGCCCTTAGGTCAAAAATGAAGATTATAATTTTTCCCAATCTTCAGGGCTCTTGTTTGGGGGTACATAAAACTTTTGTTTTAGGGAATTGAAAACGCCATCTTCCCAGAAATATGCCCTCCAAGACTCACTTCACACCATGGGCTGTGGCCAAGGCCACATTCATTCTTAGGAATGTTCTGTCTAGAGAGGATTCCTGGGATGTGATCTGTGGTCAGTGAGAAAGCCCTTTTGATCCCAGCCACAAAAATGCTGCTGAACTCAGAACCCTTCTCTCCATAAATCAGAGTCCTCCTGGGAATGGCCAGGCGTGGCTTCCCACGCAGGTGCCCGCCTGCTCCAGCACTCCTAAGGGGGCACTCCTTCACTTTGAAAGTCTTCTAGGAGCTGCTGGAGTCAAAATGGTAAATCCATATGATTCTACATTCACACACGAATTCTTCCTGACTTTCCAGGCATCTGTTTTGTTCATTCCTAGCAGCCAGGTGTGAGTGCCTGTCTGCCTTCCTTCTGTTTGCTATTTCGTGTCTAACCTTCAACTCTGAATTTGGCTCAGCTTGGGAACATAGGCCAAAGAGTTCCTTGTATACACTGCTTTTAATTTGTCCAAGGATTCAGAAGGTAGCAGTGATCCAAATAGTTTAAGAAGTCAAAATATTGCTGCAGCAAGTCTAGCAAGCTGGCTGAAGGCTGGCTGGTGAATTTGGAGTCTCCCTTCAGGGATACCCATGTGCCTCTAGGAGACAAGCTCTTCCCTTTGCCAGCATCTAACTTCCCGCTCAGACCAGCATGAGGTCAGTGTAACAGTCCTGCCAGGAGGACTTGAAGCCAGGTCCTGTTTTAAAGGCTCAGTCACCCACAGCAGCTATGAGGATTTTCAATAACTCACACCCCAGGCTGCTTAAAAGTACATATTCTTAGCTCCCATTTCCATAGAAGACATAACAATAGTAGTATTTACTGAACACACAATGGGCTTTAGGTACCACAACAAGTACTAACACTTTACAGAAATTTGTTTTATTTAATCCTCACAATAGTTCTATGAAAGGAGGGTGGTCTGTCAACAAGTGAAGCAAGTCATAGTTACCACAATTACGATCTCCATTATGCAGCTGGGGAAACTGAACTTTAGAAAGGATCAGTTAATTTTCCCAAGTTCACCAAACTAGTCAGTAGTGAAATGAAACTCCGAGTGCACCCATTCTTATCCCAGGGGACCACAAAGCTGTAAACACACATCTCTATTAAGAAATCTCACCACCTAGGTGATACCTTTGAAACATGCCGGAGCAATTGTCAAGTAGAGGTTAAGGGATATGGCGGCTTGCGGTTCACCAACCAAGAGTGAAGAGGGATGGGGCACGGATTCCACTTGGATTCCAGGAGTCCCAAATCCATGTATACCTCACGGACAAGCCGAGGATGCAGGCAGCCCCCTTGTGCTGATGACAGGGGACACGGGTGCTTAGGTAAAGGCCCTTGCACCTGAGACCAGCCTCAAAGACCAAGGCTCAGGCCTGGTGGCCTCGGAAAAGCTACAGGGCCACATGCACTTCACACACCTAACAAGGTAGCACTGGTGGGAAGTCTGTCTACAGTCTCCTGGTAAAAAGTGAGTGTCTTCCGGGGTTTCCTGGAGGCCAGAGGAGAAGACCTAAACCCACATCACCAGGTCGAGGCAGATGGAGCAGCATGAGGCGGTCATGACAGCTGCAGTCTGCCCTGGCCTTTCCACCACCCACTTCTCTGTCCTTCTTCTTCTCATGCTGAGTCTCAGAAGTGACTCAGAGGAGCAGCTAAGGTGACTCAGAGAGAAGTTCTTTCAAGTTCCTAAGAAAACATGCCCATGGCCAACCACGAGGTGCATTTCCTCCCAGCCATGTTATTTTAAAGCCAAATGGGTCTCCAAAACAGAACCGCCATCCCAGCCCTGGGCCAGATCACATTGCAGGCCATGTTTAGTGGAGAGAGGCTGCTTATAGTAAATCCAAGCAGGCTTGAAAATGTTGATTTATTCTTCTCAGAAGATGAATCACACCATGTGGATTGGTGAATCAAATAAGGGATTCTGAGACTCATATTCTAAGTGGAACAAACACTGCTTCAGGAGATGGTGGGGCAAGGCCTTGGTGGCTGCTCTTTGGGGCCAGTGCTCATGGATTCAAAGGTGGGGACCACTCACACCCTTTTCCTTTCCCCTCCTTACTCTAGGTCCCTGCCTATGGCCTATCAACTCTGGATGGAGAGTTAAAAGAAGATGAAGTTAAAATTATCATCTTTGTTCTTTTAAGTGGCTGAATAGAGGTGACATATAATAACATTGCTCAAAATCTTTGCATAGGTGTTTCCTTTGTAGTAAACTGAAGCATTAGTCACTAAGTCGTATCCAATTCTTTGCAACCCTATGGACTGTAGCCCACTAGGCTCCTCTGTCCATGGGATTTCCCAGGTAAGAATACTGGAGTGGGTAGCCATTCCCTTCTCCAGGGGATCTTCCTGACCCAGGGATCAAACCCAGGTCTCTCACATTGCAGGCAGATTCTTTACTGTCTGAGCCACCAGGGAATCACCCTAATATTCTCTTCCTCCTCTCAAAATACTCCAGAAACCTGAGAAAGTGGAACAGTTCTAATATCTCTATTAACAGGAGGCAGAAAGGCTTCCACGGGCCTTAGCTTTGTCTGTTTGGGCTGCTGTAACCAAATACCATAAACTGGGGAGCTTATAAACACATATATTCCTTTCACAGTTCTGGAGGTTAGAAAGTTCAAGCTCAAGGCACCCGCACATTTGGTGGTTACTAAGTCTGTTGAAAAACACGAAAACAAAGCACACCACAGCAAACAACCCTCATCAACCAGCTGGTGTGATTCCCGGGGTGCCAGCTTTCTCACTCTTTGCCCAGTCAAGCAAATATTTGGGGTCTCCAGCACAAGGTGGAACCTGCCTGGTCACTAATGGTAGTGAGGAAGGGAGGGATTCTCACACCTCTTTCTGTTTCAGTAAGTGGAGCTGGGAATCCCTGTCTCCAGGGCTTTTTTGAAACGCAAGCCTATTCCCAGGGGACTCGGGGCCCAGGTTCTTCCAACACCTATGAGGTGAATCCATCTGCTTCTTGGCTTTTTCCTCCACCTCCGGAAGCCTGCCATCCAGCTAATGTGATAGGGCAATCCCAGATCTGGCTCCAAGATCCAGCTACACTCACTGCCGTCTTCCACGCTCCAACCTTACCTTCTGTTCTGAGGACAAATAATGATTTTGCAAAGTTGAATTTTCCAACTGCTACTCTGCTTCATTATTTGAGAGGTTAAGGAGAGTTAAGTCTTTCAATGTTCAAGGTTATTTCCTTAATTTGTCAGAACTCCTAATCACAGAAACACTTTCATACACATATCTCAGAATCAGTCCTCAAGTTCCAGAGTCTGAGAATGACCCATTTTTTTTTCCTCCACAATGAATAATATTTTTACAATGCTTTGTGCTCACATTTTTCAAAGTGCTAAGCAGAAGCACGCCAAACCTTCTATTACAAATGTAATGCATGCAGACATGCATACAGGGAAATTTTTAATTCTGTTCTTCAAATTTCTGTCACATTTACCCCTAAGAATCTCAAGTAACCACTGATCTCTCAGAAGAGGTTTTTATGGGAACTAAAAAAGTCTCAAGACAAAGTTTCCTAAATTCAGTTGTCTTAACTAGCCTGTCCCTCGGATGTTTTAGTTGTCTAACCTTAGTATTTCCAAAAGCTATCATTTCTTTCTTTGGATCCTTCCAGGCTAAATTGAACTCAAGAAGAAAGATGTCAAAACCCTTAAATGCTTCAGACTATGTCCCCCAATCTTATTATGGAAAACAAGGGCTACAAAAACAGATTTGTGTAACTCTTACAAGCACTGGCTGAAGGAATAAAATGAAAACAAGCTATTGTGTTAATCTTCAGATTAGCCCTCTAGTCTGTCAATGTAATACTGACCAGTAAACAATGTCCGTAATTAAACTGTTGTCAGAGACACAAAAGCCCCACGAGCCTGAGCTAATGAGGCAGTATTCAACTCCTTCACAAAGGCTGGCCAAATACAATTCCAGGAATGTTAATGCTGCCAAGTAGCTGGGATGCTCTAACAGTGGGAAGACCACTGAGTGGAGGTAATTAAGTCTCCAGTGCTCGAGAATTCTGCCCCAGTGCTATTTGTTTGTTGGGGACATGTGCTTAGGTGCAAGGAATTGGAAATCTCTGAAACCAAATTGAGCACATTGGGCATCAAAGCACCCCAAGTCCTCCTCTGAGGTCTGTGACATGAACGTGCATGACAAGGGGGCAAGGGGGCCACAATCTCCTAATTGTTCCAGAGACCTTTCAGTCTGGGGGGGAGACTACATGTCTTGGTATTTATGTAATTAAGTGCGCTGAAATCCTCAGCGCAGGATTCCCATGCAGTCTGGCTGCACGTTAACTGGGGCTCAGTAGATTTATTAGAGGACACTTTTCCATTCTTTTTGCTCTGGGAGACAGATGCTCTTCCATAAAATACCCTCATACCAAATAATTTTGTCTAGAAACCAGAGAATCACATCTATTCTTCTCTTCAAGAGAGAATCCCCACCAGGAACACTTTATTTCCCCTTCTGTTTTTCTTGGATTCTCTTGAAAATTCCAATATGTGACCCAAGGCACATTGCAGTAAAAAATATCACACCATGGGAGCCTTTCAACAGGAGGAGTCCTGCACACAACTGATTCCATCACAGGTCCACATTCACTGTCCACTCCTGCAGCCAGGAGGCCCTCCAGAGCTGGCCCACGGCTGCTACATCTCCAAGAGAGCTTCCTGATCCTTCTTTTTGGGGCATCCACCTAGAGAGGTTTTTTTTGTTGTTGTTTTTTTCTTTTGCACTGTGATGATGATGGGAGGAGATAAAAAGGAGGAGAAGAGGGCATGACACACTTGATGTTCCAGTGACATTTCACTGCAGCCTTGAAAATGTCATCAAGAGGTCAAGCTCCCTGGGGGAATGAGATTATGACACTTCTCTACTCTCAGTGATCAAAGGAGAACTGATTTCTGTCACAAAACTTAGAAGAAGGCAAGGAAAATGCTGGACGTGCCACAACCTAGCTCTGATCACTTATTTATTCATTTGAACCATAAGTCTACTATGAGCTAGGCCCTGAGGATGCAGAGATGAACAAATAGAAGCTATCCCTTCACTCCTAGCATTTATTGCCTATTGGAGCAGATACATATTGTTACACACCTACCTATGAAAAGTGCTCTGTGGAACATCAGCAAAACCGGAGGGCAAAGCAAGTCACAAGCAAGCAGGCCATCCTCTTCCATATCTGTTCAATGCCAAGGGCTACCAGGAGTTACTCCTAGGTGGTAGGATTGTATACTGGCTTATTGTACTACTGTCTCTTTGTGCATTTTTCTTGGAAGTTAGATAGTTTAATAATTCAGACCACAGGTGTGGAGGTAAACTAGCTATCTGATCCTGAGCAACTTATTTAGACTCTAGGAACCTTGGTTTCCATGCTGTAAAACAGAGGTAATGCCAGTCCCTTCTTCACTGGCTGGCTGAAAGGATTAAACAGAATGAACATCCAGAGTGAATGCATGTTATAGAGCAGATACCCCAAGAATACATTATATCTACAAAAAGAAAGAAACTATGCCAAGTTACTCATGATTGTTTTTGATGAGGGCGTTGTTCACGTCGTCTCTACCATCCTAGCCCCTGTCACTACAAGGATCCTATCTTTACAACTATAGCTCTTCTTTCTGTACGACTGGCATGTTCCGGGTCCCTTGTTGAGGACAACGTTGGATTCTATGTCAGAGACTAGTGGAATCATCCCCTAAATCAGGCGTCCCCAACCCCCAGAATCTAATGCTTGATGATCTGAGGTGGAGCTTACGTGATCATAATAGAAATAAAGTACAGAATAAATGTGATGTACTTGAATCACTCAGAAGCCATCCCTCCCACCCTGGTCCACAGAGAAAAATTGTCCTCCACAAAACTGGTCCTTGGTGCCAAAAATTTTAGAGGACATTTTTAAATGTTCTCTGCTTTTTCTCTTCACAACTCTTCTGTGATGGTTTTGTCTCCAAGCAATGTTGCTACTCCGAAGTGTATATGGGTGTGGGGCTGTAGTTTGGGATCAGAGATTGGGATTGAGGCAAGAAGGGTGGTAACCACTTATTTCACACCCCATCTCCCCCATCCAAGTCCTGCCCAAGACTGAGTTTAATCATAAATACAAATATCATCATTGGTCATGAAATAATCTGGCTCTTTTGAAAATACAGCCGCAGAACCTGACTTGCTGACCTCTCATGACAATGCATTCCACAGATTTCATGATGGCTTTTCAGCCTTTAAAATATGGCTAAGTAAATAAATAACTTACCAGCCCCAAATTCCTACACACCCCATTTCTTCCAACTTTTTGAGACGGTGACCTCTGGCAAAACTCAATGAGAAGACAGAGTGACCCAGTCATCCTCCTTTTCACATAAATATCAGGAACTCATCTCCAAAATGCATCCAGACAGTGGGCTAGAAAACATATCTGCCACAGTTCTGGGGGGTCATTGCTGGTCCTCTCTCTTCAGGAAGCAAGAATGTCCTCGAACAAAATGGGGAAGGCTACCAGACCTATGATTTTGAGCCAGTTGTGGGCTATAAATGCTATGTAAATTTTAAATAAATAATTCTACTTTCATGATACTCCGCTTCAGATATTTTCAGTCACCCAAAAGGATGGGTCTCATTTCCTAATTCAACCAAAAAAGAAAACCGTTCCATTACTATGATATATTATCATCAAAAGTATTGTCAATAGCCTAACTCCTAACAGGGGTCTGTTTTAACACTGGAAAAGTTTCAAGCAAAGTCTCCATCTAAAAGTGAAGATTTGGGGACTTCCTTGGCTGTCCAGTGGTTAAGTGCTTCCAGGGGGCAAGGGTTCTACCCCTGGTCAGGGAATTAAGATACCACATCGTATGTGGCAGAGCCCCCCCCCCCAAAAAAATGTGAAGGTTTTGCTACAGTGGAGAACACCTCACTCCATCACATCTGAGCTGTGTGACTTTAGCTAAGTCTCCCACTCTCTTTGAACCTCAATTTCTCCCTCTTTGAAAGAAGGATAAAACTTTTGACTAGTTTCATGGGAAAGTAAGCCGGGTGAGGAGCTTGTTAAGCACACACTAGAGTCAGACAGCCCAGGTCTAAACCCTAGCTTTACCACTAATGCCTGAGGGTTTTGGGGAAGTTGTACAGCCTCTTTGCCTCAGTTTCCCAGCTATAAGGTAAGGTAGTCATATCTCCTTCCTCACAAGCTTGTAGTGATAACACGTGAGTTCATCTATGTAAAGCACTTAGAATACTGTCTGGCAGATGGTAAGCCAAATAAGCTGTAGCTATCACTGTTACTATTATATATTAATAGGATTCAGCTCAGTTCAGTTCAGTTCAGTCACCCAGTCATGTCCGACTCTTTGAGACCCCATGGACCGTAGCACGCCAGGCTTCCCTATCCATAGCCAACTCCTGGAACCTACTCAAACTCACATCCATTGAGTCGATGATGCCATTCAACCATCTCATCCTCTGTCATCCCCTTCTCCCCCCTTTTACAGTCTTTCCCAGCATCGGGGTCTTTTCCAGTGAGTCAGTTCTTCGCATCAGGTGGACAAAGTATTAGAGTTTCAGCTTCAGCATCAGTCCTTCCAATGAATATTCAGGATTGATTTCCTTTAGGATGAACTAGTTGGATCTCCTTGCAGTCCAAGGGACTCTCAGGAGTCTTCTCCAACATCACAGTTAAAAAGCATCAATTCTTCAGTGCTCAGCTTTCTTTATAGTCCAACTCTCACATGCATACATGACTATGGGAAAAACCATAGCTTTGACTAGACAGACCTTTGTTGACAAAGTAATGTCTCTGCTTTTTAACGTGCTGTCTAGGTTGGTCATAACTTTTTTTCTAAGGAGCATGCGTCTTTTAATTTCATGGCTGCAGTCACCATCTGCAGTGATATTGGAGCCCCAGAAAATAAAGTCTGTCACTGTTTCCATTGTTTCCTCATCTATTTGCCATGAAGTGATGGGACCAGATGCCATGATCTTAGTTTTCTGAATGTTGAATTTTAAGCCAACTTTTTCACTTTCCTCTTTCATTTTCATCCAGAGGCTCTTTATTTCTTGCTTATTGACATAAGGGTGGTATCATCTGCATATCTGAAGTTATTGGTATTTCTCTCAGCTTAAGAATCATTATTATTACTATTATTAATATGTCAGCACTGTGCCCTCAAGAGATGTTTTAACAGAAAACAAGGGAAAAGGGAACTAACACTTAGAATCATGTATTCTGTGCTATAAGCTAGTTGTACCTTATTATCCATGTTCACATGTGAAACACTTAAGGCTCAATTAAATTAAGAAAATTATCCAAATCATAATGCTGTTAGTAAAAGATAGGAATGATTTCTACATTGAACAAAGAAATTTAATGAGCACCTGCTAAATGGTGAGAGAAATGTTAAGGACAGGAAATACAAAGATAAGTGTGATCCAGTCCTATATCCCCTAAGGGGCTTATGGAGACAGACAAGCATTGAGTTTGCTGTACAGGTGGGAGAGAGATCAGAAAAGAGGACCTTGAAATGAGCCAGACAAGGATGGATGGGCAAGCAGGACAACCCACAGGCTGCTCTGAGACACAGAGTCGGGAGGCTGGCAGAGGGGTGGGAGGGACGTTGGAGGAGAGTTGCTGAAGGGACGAAGACAGGTGCTGAATCTCACAGGTGGGTGGGACTTTGTTCCACAAAGAGGATCAGCCAGCGTAATTCAGGCAAAGAGGACCCCCAAGGTAAGGCACCCAAGAGAAAGACAGCCTGGTTCACAATGGGGGCACTAAGCAGTCAGTGCTGCTGAACCCCATCTCCGATGTCCAGCGTGTGGAGGAGATGGGACTGGGAGCAAGTTTGTGAAACCGGGAGCGAAGAGGAGGCCAGGCTCCAGCCACCCAAGGATTTTATGCAGGGCCTTGGTCAGATTTGCACTTTAAATCATGATGACTGTGTGGAGGGTAGGTTTGTAGTGCCTGAGAAGAAATAAGAAACCAGCTCAGAAGACTGCTGCAATAATCCAGAGGAGGCACAGAGAGGGCCTGGACCCATTGGAGAGCAGGGGTCAAGGGGTCAATCAGCACCCCACAGAAGTCAGCATAAGGAGGAAGACAGACTTTCTGGGTTAGGGTTAGGTTTAGGTTTAGGGAGACCAGGTGGGTGAAAGGCTAACCAACTGAACAAAAAGATAGAGGAGGTAGAACAAGTCTGGAGAGAGATGCTTATAATGATGAGATTGAAAAAGGTTTTAGCACCCACGATTAAGCAGCAAAGACAGACATTTAAGCAAGTGCAGTGGATAGTGAAACTGTACACAAATATGGCACAGGCATCTCCAGAGGGCAGCCAGGCCTCCTGAATGGTGAGGAGAGAAGCCTCCATCAGAGGCTGAGGGAGCAACTGAGGGAGCTTTATTTCCATGTTGTGAGAGTCCAAGAAAGGGCTAGGAGAAGATGCTGCCGGTCTGCTTCCGCATAGCAGCCCACCCGGCCATCACAGGGTTCACTAGTTGTGAGAAGAAGCCACGGGGAGTTAAGTGAGATAATGAGCTCTAATTAAGATAATAGAGAAGCACAGCCACAGTTTTAGATAGGGATATAAGGGTGCCATGTCTTCCGTGATTCAGGAACTCAGAAGAGTCCTAAAAGGTTCTTTGGATTTAGGCAGGCATACTGCAGAGAGTCAAGGACTTCTATTTTGAAAACATGCTAGGCTAAAGACTGAAATCCACCAGCTATAAAAAAATTTTTTAAAGAATAAACATATACATATACACACATACCAAACACATACATGCATATATAATATTATAAGGTATATTATCCATTATACTACACATATAGATAATAATCATGTATCATGTTAATTATAATATATAGAAGTTATATAATCATGTAGACATACATTGAAACTGAAAGTCGCTCAGTCCTGTTCAACTTTTTGCGACCCCATGGACCATACAGTCCATGGAATTCTCCAGGCCAGAATACTGGAGTGGGTAGCCTTTCCCTTCTCCAGAGGATCTTCCCAGCCCAGGGATCAAACCCAGGTCTCCTGCATTGCAGGCAGATTCTTTACCAGCTGAGCCACAAGGGAAGCCCAAGAATACTGGAGTGGTAGCCTATCTCTTCTCCAGCGGATCTTCCCAACTCAGGAATCGAACCGAGGTCTCCTTCATTGTGGCGGATTCTTTACCAACTGAGCTATCAGGGAAGCCCCATTTTAAAAAATAAAATTGAAATAATGGCAGACCTGCTAAGAAGCTAAGACTGAAATGAGAGAGTTGAGTGAGTTCAAACACAGCCATTGTGAATGACAGGAAGCCAGGTTGCAGACCTATTTGCACAGTGCTAGGATTCATACAACTGAGCGACTCCCCTTTCACTTTTCACTTTCATGCATTGGAGAAGGAAATGGCAACCCACTCCAGTGTTCTTGCCTGGAGAATCCCAGGGACGAGGGAGCCTGGTGGGCTGCTGTCTATGGGGTCACACAGAGTCAGACACGACTGAAGTGACTTAGCAGCGGCAGCAGCAACAAAATTCATACGGGGTATTCCTTCAGGAAAATGGTGAAGCAAAGAGAGCCTTTCCAGCAATAGCAAGCACAAAAGAAAACTTGGCTCTGGATTGAGGTTAAAAAAAATAAATAATTGTCCTCTGAGATTTCAAAACACCTGAATAGGCCACACACCAGGTTCAGAGTGAGAAATCACACTAGAGCACTTAGAAGAGAATGTCACTTAAATTAGAAATCTACTCAGAGAAACAAACCTTCAACCCAGATCCTGCAGCATCCTCTCAGAGATAATGCCAACAAATATGAATTCACACAAACTCACAATCAAAAATTACAAAATCCACCAGGAGACAAGCACCCATGAACAAGTAATAATAAACAATAGAATCAGACATATAAGGGATTCAGAAAACAGCAATATCAGATTCTAAAAGAAAGGTAAGTATGCTTAATATTTTTAAGCAAATGGAGCTATGAATAAGGAGGAAGAGACTAGAACAAACCAAATGAAAAAAAAATTACTTGGACAAATCTGAAAAAGAACTGAGAGTAACTTGTAGTCGTGGAAATAAAATAATTGTTATTTAAAACACAGTGAAACCACAAGGATACCATCAGCAAATCCTGAATGTGGGAAATTCCATAGGACAAATGACCTGGTTCTTCAACAACTATTCTAGATGGCAAGGAGGAGAAAAAAGGGAATGGAACTGTTACAGAATGAAGGAGGCATAAAAGACCTCAGCCAAATGCAGCATGAGGATACTGATTCGAATAAACCAAATCTAAAATATTGTTAAGAAATTATATTCATAGAGAACTGTTTGAGGGACTACAAATACTTATGTTGACTGGGCTAAAATGAGATTTTGTCTTAGACTGAGGGACAGTGTAAGAAACAGCCGTATACCTGTTCTCCACAGTTTTCACCGTATAACACCATCTGGGATAATATAGGGTAATGATATCATTACCCTACGGTGTGCTCTTAATGAAAACCTATGGGAGGATTCGCTTTCAAGTCTCCATAGAAAACTGCTTTTCCTAAACTGATTCATTTTTATCTCAAGGATGCTACAGCTCTCGAAACCATGACTGTTTTTTCTTTTTACTTTGGTCTTTAGGAAACTCAGAATCAAATATGCAGCCCACCTCAAGCAGCTGCACAGAACAGTTTGGGACACATTCATTCCTGTGTGCTGTTTTATCCCAAATTAGCTCTGTTTGCCTTTCCTGGATTCCCTTAACCATAAAGTTTATCCTTTGCATATTTTTTATAATCTACCTCAAGGTTTAAATAAAATTGTAAACCATCTCAAATTTTTGGTGTCTACTTTAGGAGGAACCTAAACTTTATATAAGCTTTGGGGGGTGTTTAGAGATGCTACATGTAATGTGCATAACACCTAGACACTCAACAAAAGTGTTTTTGTCTCAATTAAGCTATAGTTCTTTAAAGGCACAAAACTATATCTTCTTCAACTTTATATCAACTTTATTTCAACTATGTACAACTTTACATGTGACTTGTAGAGTTAACTGATATGTTTCAGAGTGAAAGAACTAGAGCATCATTAAGATCTCACACAATAATGTAATTCTCTAAGCTTTACTGACAAGAATGAATCAAGCTACATTTTTGGAGCCAGTGTTTGAATCTGTGCAGTGGATTTTCATAACCTGCTAAGATACAAGGTTCTGATGGGTACTTCATAGGTTAATAATACATTCCATTGTATTGCATTGCAGTCCTAAATAGATTAAAAATATAGCTCAGATTAATATGGAAGATGCAAGTCATGGCAAATTCATGAGACTCCCTCCTCTTTTAAATCTATTCTGTTTCTGAAATTTTGATCAAACTCATATACTATTCATCCTAGACTATCATGTATGGTAACTTAGTATCTGACTCCATATGAAATTCCATAGATGCAATTTTCTGTTTGTACTCAGTTCAGTTCAGTTCAGTTCAGTGACTCAGTCATGTCCAACTTTTTGCGACCCCATGGACTGCAGCATGCAAGACTTCCCTGTCCAGCACCAACTCCCGGAGCTTGCTCAAGCTCATGTTTATCGAGTCTGTGATGCCATCCAACCAGCTCTGTTGTCCCCTTTTCCTTCTGCCCTCAGTCTTTCCCAGCATCAAAGTCTTTTCCAACGAGTTGGTTCTTCCCATCAGGTGGCCAAAGTATTAGAGCTTTAACTTCAGCATCAGTCCTTCTAATAAATATTTACGACTAATTTCCTTTAGGATTGACTGGTTTGAACTCTCTGCAGTCCAAAGGATTCTCAAGAGTCTCCTCCAACACCACAGTTCAAAAGCATCATTCTTTGGTGCTCAACTTTGTTTATGGTCCAACTCTCACATCCATACATGACTACTGGAAAAACCATAGCTTTGACTAGATGGGCCATTGTAGGCAAAGTAATGTCTCTGCTTTTTAACATGCTTTCTAAGTTGGTCATAGCTTTTCTTCCAAGGAACAAGCGTCTTAATTTCATGGCTGCAGTCACCATCTGCAATGATTTTGGAGCCCAAGAAAATAAAGTCTGTCACTGTTTTCAATGTTTCCTCATCTACTTGCCATGAAGTGATGAGACCAGATGCCATGATCTTAGTTTTTTGAATGCTGAGTTTTAAGCCAACTTTTTCACTCTCCTNCTATGGGTATGTTTTCACATATGAATATTAATTCTGGCTTCTGAATATGAAGCTTTTGAACAGAAGCCTGTTCAGAAATGTTCACTGCAACAATAGGATTTATTGGAAACGACTTTAGAATATATAGGACAGTCCCACAAAATCTGTTGTTATCTGCTTTTTATGCCAACTTCTCAATGATAGTTCGGTAGATCAATGGTCATCACTGTCTTATGAAGAAACACAGCATTTTGAGGATTCTTTTGGATTGCATTATGGCATATTATTTTCATGCTCTTTTTTAACTTTCTTTTTCATGAATGAAATTCTGCAAAATGTATTATATCAGATCAACCATAATGCAGAAAAATTCATAAATCAAATTATGTGGATATTAGACATCTTTTAGTGGAACGAAAAAGATTGAAAGACTTCTTTCAGTTCATCATCTATGAGCTCCATTTGTACCACTTCATCACTATAACAATCTTGTCACTTATTACCTTGGTAAATAATTATTTCCACCTCTAGTTTTCTAAGGGGCTTGGCAGGGTATCTTGCCAGCTAGTCCACATTAATGAAAAACAAACTGCTTGTGATCTATGGCTGGAGTTCATTCTCAGCTGAGTGATATCATACTTATATGCACAGTAATCATAGTGGTTGAAACAGCATATTCACATGAAAGAATTTTCTACATTTTGTAGAAAACTATTTTTATTTGGTGAGAAATGGGTAGCCAATTGCCAACTTAACTGAAGAAAAGATAGGTTATTTATGTCTGTAGCCACATTAATAGAGGCGAAAGTCACTCAGTCGTGTCTGACTCTTTGTGACATGGACTGTACAGTCCATGGAATTCTCCAGGCCAGAATACTGGAGTGGGTAGCCTTTCCCTTCTCCAGGGCATCTTCCCAACCCAGGGATCTAACCCAGTCACTGATGTTGCAGTTGGATTCTTTACCATCTGAGCCAGAAAGGAAGCCAAATAGAAATAGATGATTTGTAAAAATCATCATCTCCAGTTCATTTTATACCTTGGGACTAATATTCACATGCATGCTAGAATCAGAATATCATGGCCAGACTTCAAGAAAGAAACAAGTATATTCTTTGGCTGAGCAAAATGTCCTCTATCTACACATCCAGTAAGGTCATGTCAACACAAAATCAGGATTATTTTTCCCTACACATTCATATATCCTGTAAGTACAGCTTCTTTTGATATATCTAACCCAGTCACTGATGTTGCAGTTGGATTCTTTACCATCTGAGCCAGAAAGGAAGCCAAAAGAAATAGATGATTTGTAAAAATCATCATCTCCAGTTCATTTTATACCTTGGGACTAATATTCACATGCATGCTAGAATCAGAATATCATGGCCAGACTTCAAGAAAGAAACAAGTATATTCTTTGGCTGAGCAAAATGTCCTCTATCTACACATCCAGTAAGGTCATGTCAACACAAAATCAGGATTATTTTTCCCTACACATTCATATATCCTGTAAGTACAGCTTCTTTTGATATTAATAGGAAATTATCTAAGAATACACAAACATGTGGCTACATAACATTGTGATGCTTTTATCTGCACACACACACTAGCCTCCTCCTCACCTCAGCACACACACAGTCATACAATGTTGTTTATTTTCAAAGGAAAAAATAGACTCCCATCAGAAACTTTTGTTTTAAAAATTTTGAATTTAATCATCTGATTCCCTGCATGAAGAACATATATAAGACCATGAAGATCTAAGAAGCCCTAAAGACGTTACCTTTTGTGAATATAACCTTTTTGTTCAGTCACTAAGTCGTATTCAACTCTTTGTGACCCCATGACTACAGCATGCCAAGCTTCCCGGTCCTTCACTATCTCCCAGAGTTTGCTCAAACCCATTGAATCAGTAATTCCATCCAACCATCTCATCCTCAGTAACCCCCTTCTCCTCCTGCCCTCAATCTTTCCCAACATCAGGGTCTTTTCTAATGAATCAGTTCTTTGTATCAGGTGGCCAAAGTATTGGAGCTTCAGTTTCAGCATCAGTTCTTCCAATGAATATTCAGGGTTGATTTCCTTTATAATGGACTGGTTCGATCTCCTTGCTGTCTAAGGGATTCTCATGAGTCTTCTCCAGCCCCACAGTTTAGAAGCATTAATTCTTTGGTGCTCAGCCTTCTTTATGGTCCAACTCTCACATCCTATATAACCAAACCATGAGAATTCTTATTGCGTAGAAAATGTCATTACACCTCATTGCAGTACAAATTTTATGTAGACAGGACATGCAAACAAACCAAAATGATTGCCCTAGTAGATGCTTTTGGCACTTCATCCATGTCATCTTGGCTGGCATTGATGTCTCCTGCAGACCTTTCCATTAGACGGCAATGACTTCCTACCTATCTCTCAGAGTGTTTTCTGACCACCACTGCCCCCACCGAAACAGGGAAAGACTATAAGTGCTGGGGAATTAACATTCTGGGAGTACTATCACCATTTAACAGACAGGATTTACTGAATCTCAACTTCCTTACTTTGTGTGTTTGTGTGTGTGTGTGTGTGTGTGTGTGTGTGTGTGTGTTAAGTCATTTCAGTTGTGTCTGCTTCTTTGCAATCATACAGACTGTAGCCCACCAGGCTCCTCTGCCCATGGGATTCTCCAAGCGAGAATACTGGAGTGGATTGCAATGTCCTCTTCCAGGGGATCTTTCCCACCCAGGGATCGAACCCACATAGTTTATGTCTTCTGCATTAGCAAGGCGGGTTCTTCACCACTAGCACCATGAGGGAAGCCCAACATGTTCCATGACATCTCTAAGAGTATCATCAATAGGACTGAGTTCCAGTTGCTCACAGTGGTAACCTCCTCTTCAATGTACTGTTTACTGAATTTCTTCTCTTATTTTTCTTCCTTCACAACTGACTCACAGTGTTTCCTGTGATGACCTCTCAAATAACTGCTTGCAGGAAGATCTTTGACTCAGAGTAGGCTTTTCAGTTCAGTTCAGTTGCTCAGTTGTGTCTGACTCTTTGCGACCCCATGAATCGCAGAACGCCAGGCCTCCCTGTCCATCACCATCTCCTGGAGTTCACTCAGACTCACGTCCATCGAGTCAGTGATGCCATCCAGCCATCTCATCCTCTGTTGTCCCCTTCTCCTCCTGCTCGCAATCCCTCCCAGCATCAGAGTCTTTTCCAACAAGTCATCTCTTTGCATAAGGTGGCCAAAGTATTGGAGTTTCAGCTTTAGCATCATTCCTTCCAAAGGAATCCCAGGGCTGATCTCCTTCAGAATGGACTGGTTGAATCTCCTTGCAGTACAAGGGACTTCAAGAGTCTTCTCCAAGACCACAGTTCAAAAGCATCAATTCTTCGGTGCTTAGCTTTCTTCATAGTCCAACTCTCACATCCATACATGACCACTGGAAAAACCATAGCCTTGACTAGACGGACGTTTGTTGGCAAAGTAATATCTCTACTTTTGAACATGCTATTTAGGAACCCAAATTAAGACACTTATTTCAGTAAATATAATAAGGAATGCAAACACTAATGGAAACATTCTTATACTATATCCTCAAAGTCAAATATTTTCATCTTATTACATTCATGAGGGTTAGTTATTCCATGCTGCCTTCATTTGAAATATTGAAATAAACACTAAAGCTGATGACACAGTGTGTACATAACTGCTAATCTCTTTTTGAGATTTCACCTATTAATTTATTTCAGCTCTCACCTGTATGCAGATAACTCTCAAGTTTATAGTTCCATCATACCTTCTCTTTTTTCCCATTCTCTAGCTGTCTTTTGAATATGTCTACCTAAATTAAATTTTTGATGACACAAATAAAACATTTATAAGTCTTAATCTTCAATCCCCCCCTGCTTATGAAAAACCAGCTCTCCTCTAACTCACTAGCAGTTTATTGGCCTGTAACCTTTAATCATCTGCTGCCAGCTTTGATTTCTCTGTCCTATCCAATCAACAATCAGTTGCAAATCACTTCCTAATACCTTGTTCATCTGTGTTTATATTTCTCTGTTACTCCTTTAGTTCCAGTCAAGGCTTAAACTGTGATAACAGCTTCATAACCAGAGTCTCTGCCTATCCCCAGGCCCAAATCCTTTATATTTACCAGAACAGATTAATCTTTTTAGAACTCTGTCCACTGCATGTAAAATAAAGACCAACTTCTTACCAAGGCATTCTAATTTCTCTAGAAACTGCATTCAGCCTACCTCCATTGTTTCTCCCCTTGAACAGTGTACTCCAGCCATGTAGCTACTCATACTTGCCTTGATATATCTGGTACTTTCCATGTTTAATATGTTTCTTTTCTGTAGCCTGTGATTGTTTATTCAAATCTGAATCCTTCCCTAACTCTGACAAAAACTTCTAGAATATTATTTCTAGAAAAATCCAACCACTTCACTGTTACGGATGTGGACCATGAGTTCTGGAGAAGAAGAGTGTTTTGCTTAAAGTACTGCTTCAGCTTCACTATTTAGTTATTTGAGATGTTGCCTGAAAGCTGTTGTTTCAATTAAACGTGTTTTCTCCCAAGTTAGCTTGCAAAACTTTCTAAGAACAGGGACCATATCCTGTTCTTCCTTATAGAATCCAAATAATGGCAATGATTATAGAATACTACCAATAATATTTTTGTAAACATAGTATGTGTCAGCCACTGTGATAAGCATGTTGCATGCATAATCTCATTTAAGTATCATAACAACATTGTGCTCAGTACTGTTAACATTAGCTTTATACATGACACAATGAAATTTAGAGAAGTTAAATAATTACCCAAAGTCACAAAGTTAATGCAGAAGGAAATGGCAACCCACTCCATTGTTCTTGCCTGGAGAATCCCAGGACAGAGGAGCCTGGTGGGCTGCTGTCTATGGGGTCGCACAGAGTCGGACAAGAGTGAAGCAACTTAGTAGCAGCAGCAGCAGCAGCACAAAGCTAGTAATTATCATAGAAAACCTTTAAAGTTAGGTTTACATGACTAAAATTATTGAAATAAGACTTTTTACTTGCAAAATCTATTTAATAAGTTGGAATTTTAGGATATGGAATGATGATAATCTGTTCACCATTTCCAATTGAGACAGTGAAATGTGAAATGTAATGTGTGGGCTAAATTTGTTGCTTTACTCTCACATTTCTCTAACCTTTGGTTAGTGGGTAATCACAATTTCTCAACAAAATCAGAGTGAGAGCATTCTTCCCATTATTGACTTATTGAGGTCAAGTCTACTGAAGTCACTACTTTTGAAGATGAAGAGAACCTGATGCTGTGAGGAGAACAATGAGGTCTTTTGAATTCACTGTGAAAGCAATGCAGCATGTTGGATGACAGCTATGAATATGGTATGTCTCTCTCAGGATACTGAAATGTAATATTATTGATTCAATAGCTTCATGAGACTGATGTTGAAATGTTGAATGATTTATTCCATAAGCAAAGTCATATTATACTTCCTAGATTTTCATAAGCCTTACTATATTATAAAATATAGATTCTAGATCAAAAGCCTCTACCATCAATGACTTACTCGTGAGTAATGTTTGAAAGAGTTGTGTACAACAGAGAAATGTATACTTGCAATTTACTAAGAGGACAGATTTTAAATTAAGGTTCCTGCTTGACCAGAGGATTTGCCTATCCTGATTAATGAAGTCTAATAAATCCTGGTAATTTTGAAAGGACAATATTCTTCTTCTGGAGTTTGAATCCATCTAGCTATTCTCATATAGGCTGCTGCTGCTGCTGCTGCTGCTAAGTTGCTTCAGTCGTGTACGACTCTGTGCGACCCCATAGACAGCAGCACACTAGGCTCCGCCTTCCTTGGGATTCTCCAGGCAAGAACACTGGAGTGGGTTGCCATTTCCTTCTCCAATGCATGGAAATGAAAAGTGAAAGTGAAGTCGCTCAGTCGTGTCCAACTCTTCACGATCCCACAGACTGCAGCCTACCAGGCGCCTCTGTCCATAGGATTTTCCAGGCGAGAGTACTGGAGTGGGTTGCCATTGCTTTCTCCACCTAATATAGGCACTCATCTCTAAATGGGAAGTGTTCTCTATAATGTCATAGCATTTCATATCATATGTTAAATTTGAGGATAAGAATTGAGTCTCATACTTTTATAATCCCATCAGTCAGTCAGTCAGTTCAGTCACTCAGTCGTGTCCGACTCTTTGGGACCCCATGAATCGCAGCACGCCAGGCCTCCCTGTCCATCACCAACTCCCGGAGTTCACTCAGACTCACGTCCATTGAGTCCGTGATGCCATCCAGCCATCTCATCCTCGGTCGTCCCCTTCTCCTCCTGCCTCCAATCCCTCCCAGCATCAGAGTCTTTTCCAATGAGTCAACTCTTCGCATGAGGTGGCCAAAGTACTGGAGCTTCAGTTTTAGCATCATTCCTTCCAAAGAAATCCCAGGGTTGATCTCCTTCAGAATGGATTGGTTGGATCTCCTTGCAGTCCAAGGGACTCTCAAGAGTCTTCTCCAACACCACAGTTCAAAAGCATCAATTCTTCGGCGCTCAGCCTTCTTCATAGTCCAACTCTCACACCCATACATGACCATAGGAAAAACCATAGCCTTGACTAGACGGAACTTAGTCGGCAAAGTAATGTCTCTGCTTTTGAATAACTATCTAGGTTGGTCATAACTTTTCTTCCAAGGAGTAAGCGCCTTTTAATCCCATAGTACATAACATATAGTAGATGTTTAATAAATACACACTGACAGTTGATTGCATTTCCTCAAAAATTATGGCAACTATAGGAAATACAAGAGTCAATGAAGGAGAAAGATTTTCAATTCATGTTCTACATTAAAGTAGTTTTTTTCTGTATTTCTAAACAATACTTTATGTTCTACACTTTAATCAGTTTTCAGTTACCTGCATATACCTAGAAATAAGTATCTTACTTTATGTGTATGACATTTTTGGTAGAGAAGGATGACTGTTAATATAATAAAGATGGTACAAGATTAGATATAGAATCAGTTCCTGTGTCAAATTTACATGTTGAATGAAAGAATACAATTAGATGTAATGAATATAAGGCTGTATGTCGTTAATTCTTTGGAGTTTATTTAGATTATGCTTAGACAATATTAAAAAGATCATTATCTGAACACAAGTTTTCAGAAACTACAGTGAAGACTATTCTATTCAGAACTAATAGTCCTAGGTAATTAGTGTGGTTTTCCTGCACACCATTAAACGTGCTCCATAGGAACAGATATGCAGGGGAACCCAGATGATGGCTAAGCTTTATAGAGTGATGTGTTAATGATTGCATATTTACCTGGCTTATGAGCCAGAAGCAATCTAAATTAGAATCAATGAAGAACAACAAAATGGGAAAGTATTTATGGACACTATTCCTAGATGTTAATAAAATGTCATGACTTCATTATCAGTGGGTTTGTGATGTCATTGTCATTTTAAATTTTGAGCCTTGCTTTGTTCTGTCTTGACTCGTGCCTAGAATCTGAAATGAGGAGATTTGGGAAGAGGATTTGAATTAATTTGTGTTTACTTCAGTTCTTTGATTCACTTGACCTGAAGAAAATCTGAGGATGAAAATGGTGAGCCCTAGTCTTATCTGCTCTGCTGTGTCACTGCTGCCCTTCTAGGGTCTCTAGGAGAAAGTGACTCTTGGGTTTGGAATCAATTTCTAGTGTTGTCTTCTGCATATTAAGAAAGCTTTGCTCATTACTGCTGAATATGTATTTCCATTATTTTTTCTAGTGGAGCAGACCTATTCTTGTTCTCTCAGCTCTTGGTGGACAGGGGCATGCAATGCAAGATGATTGGCTGGGAACTTGTCAGAGGCAGCTTAAGAGCATGGTCTCTGGAGTCAGGCAGTCTGGCGTCAAATCTTGGGTAATTTCGGTCTTCTCTGTGCATCCATTTCCTCCTTTATAAAATGGCTACAGATATCTATTTCTATCTCATTGGGTGGCAGCAAAGATTGAATGACTGAATAAATAAAAACTTGCTTAGAGCTGCCTGCTGCTGCCTACAACCTGATAAATAGTATAAAAGCACATTATTTTTATGATAATAATGCAGGAACACAGCATGTCACATTCTCTTCCTCATCTCTGTCTTCCAACCATTACCAAACCTTAAAAAAATATTTTTCAAACTCTAGGTGGAAACTCATGAGTGTTTTGAGAAATTAATTTTGTGAGGTATGATCTATATTGCTTTTCAGTTGAAATAGAAAATACTAAAATGCATCACACAAAGAGCTAGTATTACTCCATGAAGTGTTTGGTTCAAATGCATGCATGTGTGTGTGTTTGTGTGTGCACGCGAGCGTGTATATGTGTGAGTGTTAGCCCACCATTTGAAATATTCAGTGCATACATTTTATCTTTCCTGCTAAACCAGAGGGAAGAGGAAAGGCTTCATGGAGTGGACAACCATTTATCCAGTCCCAACATAACCAAGATGTGTGTCACTCTGGTAGATAACTGACTTTCTACAGAAGTGATTTCATGCTCTTTTTTATTTCAACACCCATGGCTTGCAGGATCTTAGTTCCCCAACCAGGGATCGAACCTGTGCCCTCAGCAGTGAGGGCAGAGTCTTAACCTATGGGCTACCAGGAAATTCCCCAGAAGTGATTCTGAACCAGTCATCTTTGCAGAGGGATACATCTGAACCCCTCCACCCCATGACATGAAATATGTATCCCTATTGGGGTTCAGAGCTACAAAGAGGAGACTGACATAAATTCCTTGCCCTTTTGAGAATCACTGCAATAGACTGTGAGCTCCTGAAGATACAGCATCCTTTGTGTGTTTTTTCTACTACTCTGCACATTGCAGATGCCTAATACATATTCATCTAATGAATTGGCAAGATTTGTGTAGACGTAAAGTAGTGCTTAAAGAATGCTGATAATACTTACAAAGCAAATCCATTCATTAAATAAACCTTTACCTGAACAACCACTTTTGAGGGTAAAATATGTTTTACAAACAATTTGATGTGAAAGAAAGGAATTGTCAGATTTAGACACCAGTGAATATTTGGGGGGTGGGGAATTAGTTTCTTTTTAAGGATGTTATTCTTCATGATGGATGTTAGCAGCTCTCCTTTGCCAGAGAGTCTCCAGATATGACATTGCTCATGTCAGCAATTCATCTGCCTGCTATCTCAGTTGGATACAAGAACAAGTTTATCTTACTTTCTACAGAGAATACTTAATATTTGTCAGAGGATTTATCCAAAAAAAGCACTTTAAATTCACTTTGTGAATTGTGAATAACTTTTGGTGAATTTCTCAAAAATTCCCCCTCTCCTCACCATAAAATTTCCCCCAACTCTCATCACTGTTTGATTTTTTAAAAGTTATATTTGCAACCATAACCTATTATTGGCTGACTTGTTTTTGCCTAAATAATGCTGGGATTCAAAGTCCTTCCAAAGATGTCTTGGACTTCCCCAAAAGATGCCTTATGTGTCCTTACAGATGATCCTCTTAGGATCTTGATAACTTGATAATGGCAACTTGATAGTTGCTCTGATTGATATTTAATGTTCAAAAAGCCACATGAGAGCAGCGTCTCAGTCTTGCTTCTGCTACAACTATAAGACTGGTTATTTGTGTGTAGAATAAATCCCTGGGTGCTCCCAGATTTGCAAACCCTGAATTGTCAAGTGCTGTTAGATTCCTAAAGTTTCTACTCCATGGACTCATGCTGTCTTTTATGAGAAACTTCGGAAAGGTTGTCCCTTTCCCCAAACTGGACCTCACTCTCAGATGTAAGGTTTCATGTGGAGCTATTTGGTACTTGTGTACCTGAATCCTTTGCCAAAACATCTTCTTGAGCTTGTGTCTGAGGTTTGCCTCTCTTCGGGCATCAGGCAGGAATCCATGGGGCTGGTTGATCCATCTTTTTTGAAAAGTACCACAGGAATAATGTCTAGCCCTCAAGAGCTTTGCAAGGGTCTACATAAAATGTTTGAGGTCTGATGATTTGAGAGAATAGCATTGAAACATGTACATTACCATATGCAAAATAGATGGCCAGTGCAATTTCAATGCATGAAGCAGGGAACTCAAAACCAGTGCTCTGGGACAACCCAGAGGGATAGGATGGGGAGGGAGGTGGGTAGGGTGTGCAGGACGTGGGGGACACATGTATACTGATGCATGGCAAAAACCATCAAAATATTGTAATTATCCACCAATTAAAATAAATAATTTTTTTAAAAATCTAAGAAAAATGAAGTTTTTAAAAAGTTTCTGAAATATAAAAAAGCTTACTGAAAAGTCAAAATTAACATCTACAAATTGTAACCTTATAAGACTATGGATTCTGAGATCAGACTGCTATGTGCTATGATACTAAAAGCTGATTTTCACACAGTGAAGAAGCCCTCAGTACAATGAAAACACAACCTACTGAATGGAAGAAGATATATGCAAATGATATATCTGATCAGAGATTGATATCCTAAATAATTGAATAACTCAAAAACTCAATATCAAATCAACTTGATTTAGAAGGATAGAGGTCCTGAGTAGATAATGTTTTCAAACAAGACAAACAAATAGCCAAGTGGTACATGTAAAGGTGATCAACACCCCTAACATCAGGGAAATGCAAATCAAGATCACTATGAGATACCACCTCATACCTCTGAGAATGACTGTAACCAAAAGGAAAAGAAACAACAAATATTGGTGAGGGTGTGGAGAACCCACAACCTTGTTGGTGTAAATGTAATTTAATGTAGCCGCTACAGAAGACAGTATGAAGTTCCCTTAAAAGATTAAAGCAATCCCACTTATGGGTATTTAACCAAAGAAAACAAAAACATTGTTTTGAAAAGACATACATACCCCTATATTCACTGCAGCATTATTTATAATAGCCAAGATGTGGGTACAACCTAAGTATCTATTGATAAGGGAATGGATAAAGATGTGGAACATTACTCAGTCATTAAAAAAATGGAATCTTGCCTTTGTGAGAACAGGTATGGATCTAGAGGGTATTATGCTAAGTGAGATGCCAGACAGTGACAGACAAATACTGTATGTTTTCACTTATATGTGAAATCTGAAAGACAAACAAAACAAAAGAGACTCATAGATACAGAGATAAACTGGTAGTTGCTAGAAGAAATGGGGTAGGGAAAGGGGCAGATAAAATAGAAGATAAGACTTAAGAGTTACTGCTACTGCTGCTGCTGCTGCTAAGTCACTTCAGTCGTGTCCGACTCTGTGTGACCCCATAGACAGCAGCCCACAGGCTCCCCTGTCCCTGGGATTCTCCAGGCAAGAACACTGGAGTGGGTTGCCATTTCCTTTTCCAATGCATGAAAGTGAAAAGTGAAAGTGAAGTCACTGAGTCGTGTCCGACCCTCAGAGACCCCATGGACTGCAGCCTTCCAGGCTCCTCCGTCCATGGGATTTTCCAGGCAGGAGTACTGGGGTGGGGTGCCATCGCCTTCTCCATAAGAGTTACAAATATTCATTTATAAAATAAGTCATGAGGATGTAATACACAGCATAAGGAATGTAGTCAGTAATATTGTAATAACTTTGTGTGCTGACGCATGGTACCTAGACTTGGTGACCATTTTGTAATGTATGAAAATATCAAGTTGCTATGTTGTACACATAAGGCTACTTTAATACTGTTTGTCAATTATAATTCAATTTTAAAAAGAGCTGATTTTCTTCATCTATAAAATGGGGATAATAGCAGTAACTAGCTCATAAATTGTTTTGAAAATAAAATTTGTTAATATAAAGTGATGAGAATTGTGCATGGCACATAGTGTTTGCTCAATAAATGTAACCTGTTATTTCTATATTAAATTTTCATCACTGGAGAGCAATTTTCAAAGTTGTTGTGTTTATAGGAATTCTCAATAATGAATTAGGAGTGTAGCATTATCATACTGCTGCTTAGTTGCTCAGTAATGTCCAACTCTCTGTGGCCCCATGGACTGTAGCCCACCAGGTGCCTCTGTCCGTGGAATTTTCCAGACAAGTATACTGGAGTGGGTGCCATTTCCTACTCCAGAGGATCTTGCCGATCCAGGGATCGAACTCACATCTCCTGCACATCTCCTGCATTGCAGGTGGAGTCGTTAACAACTAGCACAACCGGGGAAGCCCTAGAATTAGCATAGCCACTCTTAAATAAGTCATTTTAATTAAAATGATATACAAGGCAATATAAGAAAAATAGGTTTACTGCAGAATATCAGGGTCTTTAATATATTTGATAGGGTGTAGGATAGGCTCTCCAGAAGTGAAAGTATATGTTTGTTACCCACTGAGGCCTCAAAAAACCCTAATGCTGTGGATGAGGGGTGGGAGTGGTAACCAAGAGGGTGTATTTTTCAGTTCTCAACTTCCCCTAAGACTGAGAAATGCACTCTTGGTTCAGATCATACTTTCTAAGGAAATAAGCAAAGTGTTGCATACTTTCACTTGAAGACTATCCATTTAAAACTTCTATTTAAGTGGCTAGAGTTCCAAATTTCAATGTATTGGGGAAGCTTTAAAAATAATTGGTCTTTCATGGTGGCTCATTCAGTAAAGAGTCTGCCTCCAATGCGGGAGACCTGGGTTCAATCCCTGGGTCAGGAAGATCCCCTGGAGAAGGAAATGGCAACTCACTCCAATATTCTTGCCTGGAGAATTCCATGGACAGAGGAGCCTGGCGGATAACAGTCCATGGGATCACAAAGAGTTGGACATGACTGAATGACTAACACTTTTTAAAAATAATTGTGATTTCTTCGGTTGGTATTCCTAAAAGAGTTTTGAAAGGCAAAAAGGTAAATTTCTTATTGAATACTCCTGAAACTCTATGAGAAAATGAATAAGATAGGGAGCAGTTAAAAAAGAAAAAGAAAAGAAAGTTAAAATGAGGAACAAATTGGGAGAACCATCTATGCTTTTACAGTCTTTGCATGATATGCCTTTAACGATAGTATTTGGTGTGTCCATTATGGTTTACAAAGCAAGTTGACACTTGTAGTCACTGAGTGGTTACTACCCTTATTGAAAGTGAGAATAACACAAGGATCAAACATTCTTGAGTGTTTAAATGAAGCTAACACTATCGTGAGCACAACAAGCATGGGTCTCCTTATGAGGCAGTTCCCATTATTAGCCAGACTTTGCAGGTGAGAGAACCTAGTGGCATTTGCTCAGGTTAGACACTGAGGGAGCTGCATCCAGATCTCAGGTGTCCTGACTATATGGTTAGCGTTCTTTTCTCTAGAACAAACCAACCTGAAACCTTTAAAAGCAACCTAGATATCCACCAACAGATGAATGGATAAAGAAGCTGTGGTACAAATACAACAGAATATTATTCAACCATAAACAGGAATGCATTTGAGTCAGTGCTAATAAGGTGGATGAACCTAGAGCCAATTACACAGAATGAAGTAAGTCAAAAAAGATAAAAATAAATTTAAAGCATATATATGGAATCTAGAAAGAAGGTACTGATGAAACTATTTGCAAGGCAGTAATGGAAATTACAGACATAGAGAACAGACTTATGGGCACAGGCAGTGGGGAAGAAGGAGAGGGTGGGATGAATGGAAAGAATAGTATAGAGGCATAAACACTATCATATTTAAAATACATAGCCACTGAGAAGCTCCTACTGGTGCTCATTGACAACGTAGAGGGGTGAGATTTGGTGAGAAGGGGTGGGAGATGAGAGGGAGGGGACATATGTATACCTATGGCTGATTTATGTTGATGTATGGCAGAACCAACACAATATTGTAAAGCAATATCCTTCAATTAAAAATTAATAAATTTTTAAGAAAATAATCTGACCATAACATGCTTTTGCTGTAATGATGCTAAATTGATCCTGTCATCACATCAACTCAGGATTAGGGAAATTATTGGGTCCATCCTTTACCTCCATGCAAAACAGACTATTAATTATTCCTGATGCATGCAAATCCATTTTGTTTTTAGAGCCATCAAGAGGAACAAAGTTTATGACTTCCTTCAGTAATATCCAGTATACAAAGAAGAACTTCTTGTATAGCTCTAGCCCTATTGCATGTTCTTGGGAAAAGAGGAACATTTCATTAAAATTCAACTTTGTACCATTGAGAAATGCAAAGAGGACTCTAATCCAATACAAATGTGTTACTAAATGTCAAGACTTTTGAGAGGGCTGAAGGCTGGTAAAGCTTGCATAATTCTCTTTTGAGATCAGCAAAGATGAAAAAAATTGTGGTCTTTCATAAGAGGCATCCCAGTCAAATTCATAAGTAATAAAATGAATTCCTCATTTAACACCACAGAAGGTGTTTTTGCCTTAGGGCAATGGCCAGCACATTGCAGCCCATGGGTCAAATAGAATCCACTACCTGTTTTTCTGTGCTCTGCCAGCACAGAATATTTTTTAACATATTTTAAATGGTTGAAAAATATTTTGTGGCATGTGAAAATTACATGAAATTCAAACATCAAATTTCCTTGAGTTTTATTGAAATACAGCTATCCTCATTCTTTATATATTGTCCATATCATGCTAGAATGACAGAGTTGTGTTATAGAGACATAGACTATACAACTTCTAAAATATGTACTATCTGGCTTTTGCGGGGAGGAAAATTGCTGATCCCCAGTAGAGAAAAAAATGAAAACTAATATCGTTTTTTTCCCACCCACTTCCATTCACTTAAGTGACGGAATGTATGAAACATTTGGAAGCAGAAAGGTTCAAAGCATCTGTGAGATGTCACTGGACTTTGAATGTGGGCCCTATTATAGTTTTATTTATACTTGGGCAGCCTGGTTCCAGACCAGTTCTTGCCCATATAACAGCCATGTTCCCCATAGCTGGGGACTTTTGGTACTGCTTCATAGAAATGAGAGGAAACAAATATAACCTCTAGTGCACTCAGTGCTTATGGCAAATTAAGATATGTAAATGCTGCATAACGGTACATTTCTTTTTTCCCCACTTTTCAACTGCATATAGAAAGTCTTCTCTAGTTACTGATGTTAACTGTATATCCATTCCTTTTTAGGCAACACCACTAACAGAAGGCTAGTAAATGGATTTGTGACTAAATCAAATTAATTTAAAAATTGTGAGTGGTAGTATTTCCTGGATCATTTTGTTTCCCAAGCAAGTATGGCCACAAGCATGCCCGTCATCTTATCTGTTAATTGTTGAGCTCAGTGTGGTCTTAAGAATATGGGGATGAACAAAGATACTCTACCTGTTCTCCAGGAGCTCAGACTAGAAGGAAAGAGAGCTATTTATCTTTTGTGTGCTAATCACATTGGTAAACTTATAAATGCAGTTTCCTGAGGCCAGAGAAGATGTAACATTTACATTCACCTGGAGATGTCACTGGAAATGGACCTTAGAGAATCAGTGCAATTTTCCCAGGGAAAGAGAGAGTGAGGGGAGATGGAATTATCTGAGGAATTTGGAACAGCATTTAAATTTTTACAGAAATGTGAAAAGACCTAAAAATGACCAGAGATGCCGAGTGACTATATTGTTAGGTGTGTGGTATTGGAGAGGCTGGTAAAAGGAGGGGAAAATGGCCAAAGTAAAAGGGAGGATAAAATGTGAAAAGTGGAAGGTAGATGAGACTCAAAAGAGGAAAATTAAGGCTTTGAATACTGAGAGAAGGTGTTTAGACTTTATTACATTGATTTTTTTTAAGTCAAAAAACACTTTGAAGCCAAGCATGAGACAATTCAGTTTTAGAATCTAGCCTAACCATTCAGAAAAATGGCATTACCAAATTGAACAACATTATAGTAGAGTAGGCATATCAGCTGGTTTGCTTGTTTTCATAGTTTTTATGGTGCTGTTACAAACAACTCCAAAATCTTAGTGAGTTACAGGCCATTTCTCATTAACAGCACCTGTCTTTCATAGATCATCTATACTGTCCTCTGCATCTTCTTTGTTTTGAGAGAGCCAGGCTAAAGGGCCCAATCTCAGACATTCTGGGTTCATGTCAGAGGGAAAAACTGATGATCGAACCAAGGTGTAGTTCTTAAAGTTTTTCTTTGGAAATTGTGTGTGTCACCTCTATTCACTGTTTTATTGCCCAAAGAGTGTCACATGCCTTAGATAAACAGTAAGGGGTGTAGTAGGCTCATCTCTTAGCAAGGGGAGCAAGTATTAGAAACAAACATACAGTTCACCAAAGTGTAAAGTGTCCAAACTAATGCCTGAGCATGTAAGTTCAGATCCTAGCTTTACTACTTACTAGCTATGTCAACTTTGGAAATCTACTTAGATCCTTCACACTATTTATTATTAGAATGATTTTATTAATGCAAATGTCAATGAATATTTATATCTATACACATAGCATTTGTCTTTTCAAATTGAGCCCTAACCTTTTGCTCCCTAAAATGTCTTCCCAAGTCCAGGAACTGTCATGCCACAATAGTACTTGGTACATGTTGAATACACTAGGCCATGATCATCTAAGGCTCAAATTGTCAAAAAACAACTTGGATTTATCTTTGTAGGCCCCCACCGTGCCTTTTAGAGTACTTTACTTTCACTAGGTCCTCGACAATGTCTGCTCTGCCAAATAGAACTTGACGTGCTGAGGCTTTATGGGAAGCTGCCAAGAGCAGTGATGTGGGCCTTACACTCAGTATTGAGTTTGACAAAGTGCGTAACTAAAGTGTGTTAGCACTATGAGGGACAAAAAAACTCTTTTAGGCAACTGATATCGACAACTGACATTTATATGGTGCTTCTATGGGACAGGTGTGCCACAGTCATGAAACTCATTTAATATTCACAACATTCCTCCAGGGCAGATGTTTCATCATCCTTAACTACAGGCAAGGAACTAAGACACAGAGATGTTAAGCATTTTTATCTACTTTCATATAACTGGGGAGTAGCAGAAGCAGGAGCCTATTCAAATGCAAATAGGCTCAGTCTAAATACCAGGATCTGGACAGCTACACAATCTTTTTCCTGTAGCAGCAGTCATTACCAATGCAATGTTAAAATGAGAGGGACTCTTTGGAAGGTAAATCTAGTCTAGAGATTTTCTAACAGTGCCCCACACAACCTTAGTTCTGTGAAGATGACTTAAATTACAATCTTATAGATACTTAGGACTATATCTATAATCTGTAATCTAGGACTTCAACTTTTGTATGAATAAAACATCCATACTACCCTCTGGCTCATGATATGGTATAAAATTAGGACCCTATATTTCAACTTATAAATTAATATGGATAAATTTATACCTGTATTTTTTTAGTATCAGAAAGCCCTGTAAGAGCCTATAAGACATCTGTATGTTTTCTTTGGAGAAATGTCTATTTAGTTCTTTGGCCCATTTTTTGATTGGGTCATTTATTTTTCTGGAATTGAGCTGCAGGAGTTGCTTGTGTATTTTTGAGGTTAGTTGTTTGTCAGTTGCTTCATTTGCTATTATTTTCTCCCATTCAGAAGGCTGTCTTTTCACCTTGCTTATAGTTTCCTTTGTTGTGCAGAAGCTTTTAATTTTAATTAGATCCCATTTGCTTATTTTTGCTTTTGTTTCCAGTATTCTGGGAGGTGGGTCATAGAGGATCCTACTGTGATTTATGTCAGAGAGTGTTTTGCCTATGTTCTCCTCTAGGAGTTTTAAAGTTTCTGGTCTTACGTTTAGATCTTTAATCCATTTTGAGTTTATTTCTGTATATGGTGTTAAAAAGTGATCTAGTTTCATTCTTTTACAAGTGGTTGACCAGTTTTCCCAGCACCACTTGTTAAAAAGATTATCTTTACTCCATTGTATACTCTTGCCTCCTTCGTCGAAGATAAGGTGTCCATAGGTGCATGGATTTATCTCTGGGCTTTCTGTTTTGTTCCTTGATCTATATTTCTGTCTTTGTGCCAGTACCATACTGTCTTGATGACTG
>SJXQ01010290.1:0-110308 GCA_006408695.1 Aepyceros melampus
CACCTCATGCAAAGAGTTGACTCATTGGAAAAGACTGTGAAGCTGGGAGAGACTGGGGGTAGGAGGAGAAGGGGACGACAGAGGATGAGATGGCTGGATGACATCACTGACTGGTTGGGCATGAGTCTGAGTGAACTCCGGGAGTTGGTGAAGGACAGGGAGGCCTGGCGTGCTGCGATTCATAGGGTCACAAAGAGTCGCACACGACTGAGCTACTGAACTGAACTGAAATGAGTTTAAAGTAAGCTGGCACAAATCTTGAATTCTGCCTTTCTCTCTGTTAAGAGGACATACTTTCACAGATGTTGAACTGCTTTTAATAATAGATTTAAGATTCTTTACCTCTTAATTGATCTGTTCTATATCTACCTTTGAAATCTTTTGTTAGCTTTGGCTAAGTGAATAACTATTATTTCACAGTAACTTATATAATCCTACCTGACTATTATAAATCCTTTTGATATTGATCAACAAAAGTTCCTAAATAACTTGATCTGTAGCTAACTTTGGGATGCTTCAGAGGGCCCCTGAGCCATCCCTAAGAGCTATTAAGCTCCCTGGGTTCACTGGACATGTTAAATTACAAGGGAAGTACTGTTAAAGGGGTGAAAAAAAAATCGTTTCAGTTTATACTATATGGTTGATGTTACTAATACAGATAACCTAAAATTATGTGAAATTCATATAGATCTGATATGCCCTGATAAAATATGGTCAACTATAATTCTTATTATCATATTGGGCTTCCCTGGTGGCTCATATGGTAAAGCGTCGGCCTACAAGTGTTATGACCAGGTTTCTTTGTCAATTGCAATAGAATCAGATTTTAAACATGCCTTCTATGGTTTTACTCTCATGCCTTTAGAAGAATACTAGTTCTTCAAGTTTTATGAAAAATACTTTCTAAGATTAAACAGATAAACAAATTTTGTTATTAACAGCAAGCTGGTGCCAGACTAGAATTTGGTCTTCTCTCTGTTTAAAGAACAAAGTTTTCTTAGAATACAACTTTTGATAACAGATTATGAATTTCCTTGCCTTTAAGTGATTTATATTTGTTTCTAAAATCTTTTTTACTTTAGTAAAGTAAATAAACATTATTTAAGATTATGGTACATGTAGACAAAGCTCATTCTGCTTCTAAAAAAAAATAACCCATCACAGTTATACTTTTGCTATCCTGATATCATTTTGGTATCCTTAAAACATGGCAATCGTCTACTCCTAAATCAGGAAATTAAAAATGGATAAACAACAGCTAAAAATCAAAAAGCCAGGGCTATGGGAATCCAAGACAGCCGCTTGGCTTCTTCTGACTTCCTGACCGACCTCATTTTTATTTGATGGGTTAAAGCCTTCCCTGGCTACAGTGTTAATGCCCTCACAATGAGTTCACCCCCCAAAATAGAAAGTATGTTTCACTGAATATTAAATTCTAGTTTTGTTAATTAAGGTCTGTGCTTACTAAGACTCACTTCTGAAATAGTTCCTTGCTATGTTATATGGCTAAAAGATTTAATTAAGTTATTAAAAAGGACATTCTAATATTGTTTCTAAAGCTTATCTCAGTAAGCAATCTTTGGATAAAGGTCAGATGCTCCATGATGTACCCTTGGCTATAATCGTTTAACTGAGTCAGATGACCTGGGGTATACCTGGCTATACCCAATGAAAGTTCTCAACTTAAATTCTTGCTTGTGACCTTACTATTAACTGCTAGCTATATTATTTTCTATGCAGCTTGTTTCAGAAGATTATTTCTTATGCTACCAAATGTGTGACTGAACCTGTGATAAAATGATATGCAGTTCCATTTGAGATCAATAATTGTAGTAATGTAACTCTAGATATGAGAAGAAGCAACAAGAGGAAATATTTTCCTGGACTAAGAGGCTAGTTAGATAAGTATGGTCCAGAGACTTTTGCTACTTACAAAGCCTGGCCTAGTGACAACACATTAAGTGGCCTGTCAATGGAATCTTTGTTAGACCTGGGAATGAGCCTTCCCAGCACCACGGGACACAATGACCATGAAATGCCCCGAAAACATAGTCAAATATGTGGCTATGAAGGGGCCCTGCTGACTAAAAGTTGGCCCTTGCCAGCTGATTAAAGATTAAAACAAAGATTAAATCTTTGGCCTGTGCCAAAGATTAAATCATGACCACTGCAAGATGCTGACCTTCAACATCCCCTTGAAAGGACTTCAGGGTGGAGACAAATACTAAGGCACTCTGTGTTCTGGGGAAAACCCAGAAAAACGGGCCTTCAGATAGTCAGATGTTTTCAGGTAAAGATTTTTATGAGTCAAATTCTTGCATCTTCTCATACCTAGAGAAACACTAGTGTCGCAAATCCATGTCTCGATCTGGTTCTCCTGGCTAGCCCCTCAGCAGCTTTCCTACTTTTATTAATCTTTGGGCCAAATATCTTTAACTTTCTTGTTAAGTTTCTTTCTCCAAGTAGTAGTACAACAAGAATATCCCCTGACCAACACCCAGACAATGCTAGAACAAGCTGCCTTATCATTCTGTGGACTCTCATCTCCCTCCATAAATGTACGCCAAGGTCTTCAGGCTATTATCCCTTTGAGATCTTATATGGGAGACCACCCCAGTAATAGAAAACCTCAACAGAGACCACCAACAACTAGCTGAACTGGAGATGTCCCAACACCTTCAGGTCCTGGAAGTCTTTGGCCATATTGCCCAAGAAACCTTAGAAAGGACACCCATTACTTTGGGCAATTGGGTTCATCCCTATCAGCCAGGAGATGAGTTACAGGCATCATCCCTTGGATCCACCACACCAAAGTCAAGAAGGCAGCAGCCTCCTGTGATGAGGACACCTAGAAAACAGTTTGGGACCCCAAAAACTCCCTCAAGGTCTGGTTCCAAAAACAACGCTCCTCACCTACGAAGGATGCTGAGCCCTGCTCTAGTCACTCCAGATGCTGACTAGTCAATGAATGGCAGAAGCTTGAGGATTCTTCGGCCTTGCTCCATCCACACTCCAGCAGCTGGCTGCTCGAAATGCATGGCGGAAGCTTGAGGATCCGTATATCAAAGGATTTTCATTGTCAACCCTGGCCTCTATCCCTGAATGGTATTATTGCTATGCTCTTCACTACAGGACTAGCTTCAATCGCACCCCAGCACTTGGATTTGGGTCAGAAGCTGCGATTAGCAGTCTGTTATCTCACTGTAGTGGGAAGCCTCATTCTTATTGGATGTCTCTTATGATTGATTCTCCCTACTAACTAAATTGCTCCACAGTATAGCTGACCCCCCCTCTTGATAGGCTCAGTTGCTAAAGCCATGACAACCCAAAATGGGGAGAAAATCTTTTGCTAGTGTTCAGTTATCTGTTACGTGCAGGCTGCTTTGTGGCCTTTTGGTGTCCTTTGCTGTAACAGAGGGTGCCACCCCCATCAAGGCCTTTTCTTTCTTTGTGGGACAGATGCTTACTTATATCTACCTGTCAGTTGGATGGGTATCTGTACCTTAGCTTTCCTCACTCCCCAGATTAATATTGTCCCTAACCACCAGACTCACACTGTACCTTTGACAGCATATACACGGTCAAAAAGAGCCATCCAGTTTATACCCTTACTAGTTGGTCTGGGAATCATGGCTGAGATAGCTATGGGAATAGGAGGAATTACCTCATCAACCACCTTTTACCATCAAAGGACTTCACGAACAACATTGAGAGAGTGGTCAACACTTTAGTGGCTTTATAGGACCAACTAGACTCCCTGGCTGAGGTGGTTTTACAGAATAGGAGAGGGCTAGACCTACTGACAATTGAAAAGAGAGGACTCTGTCTCTTCTTAAATGAAGAATGCTGCTTTTATGTAAACCTATCAGAAATAGTCAGGGACATGGCCCAACAGCTAGGGGAACAAATCATAAAAAGGTAAGAGAAAGCAGCTAATTCCTGGGTTAATTAGAACAATATCTGGAGCTGGAAATTGTGACTTCTCCTTTTAACGGTTCTCCTCATGCTCTTTGCAGTGCTCTTGTTTGGCCCTTGTATTCTCAATGTAATTACCAGTTCATAACATCTAGGATTGGATCCAAGGGATGATGCCTGTATCTCATCTCCTGAATTGAGGTAACAGCTCAATTCAGTTCAGTTCAGTTGCTCAGTTGTGTCCAACTCTTTGCAACCCCATGAATTGCAGCACGCCAGGCCTCCCTGTCCATCACCAACTCCCAGAGTTCACTCAGACTCACGTCCATTGAGTCAGTGATGTCATCCAGCCATCTCATCCTCGGTCGTCCCCTTCTCCTCCTGCCCCCAATCCTTCCCAGCATCAGAGTCTTTTCTAACAGCTCAATATATCCACCAAATGATGGGAAGCTCTGAATGCCCTACCAAAACATGAGATGATGCTTTCTACAATGAGTGATAGAAGCATCAAGAGAGGGAAATGAAGAGGAAAAGTTAAAATTTTACATAACCTCCTGCTTTTTCTGCCTCTGTAACCTAACTTGCTCCTTGCAAAGTCCAGATCACATAGGTCTCAGAAAGTGGGGACTCACAATATTAGGAACTGGAGCTTATCTTACTCACCCTTTTCCTGCTCTTTGCAATTGCCCTAGCCCCTGAAAACCTGCAAACCCGCTTAACTATGCCTGTCCATCTGTAAAAAAACTGTGTAACTCCTTTGTTCAGGGCTTAGAGCTTAGAGTGTTAACTCCTCTGGGCCCGCTGGCATAATAAACCTGAGTTCTCCAACTCTCCAAATGTGGTTCTTGGTTTCTAGATTACTGGTTTCTGCAGCAAGAGAAGACCAGCGGGCTCTGTTCATGAGATTGCAGAGTCGGACACGACTGAATGACTAACACTTTCCAATTTCCACAACTAAATTATGGTCAGTACACTTGCTGTTAAAATAAAAAATAAACATTTGCTTTGTATCCTGAATTCCTGGCCCAGAGCTCCTAAAACCCTTGAAATTTCCTGAATGATGGAAGTGTCTTTTGTTATTCATAACAAGCCCCATTAGATCACTTGTGAGCTTATTTATGCTAACACTGTGACTTAGGGTGGGGCCCCTGGAGAGCCTTGGGTTGGGACTAGTCTCCAAAAAAAAAAACAAATCTGTCATTAGCATGTTAAAACTTTCAGTGTCATTGAGATCTCTGGGGAGAGGATAAAGATTGAACTCTTATAAAACTCTTCAACAGTAAGACTAGGGAGCTTTGGGTTTGGCTAACCCATCTGCAAGCTAGGAAGAAGGTGTGCCCAGCTCCATGAAACAGAGGCTCCCGCATTCAAGACCTTTACAGAGTTCTTCATCTGGCTACTCATTTGGATCCTTTATAATAAACCACTAAATGTAAGCAAAATGTTTTTTCTGGGTTCTTGCATCATTCTAATTATCAAATCTGAGAGGGGATCATGAGAATCAATCTGTGGTCAGCCAAACAAAAAAGTGTGGGTAGCCTAGATCATTTACAGCTGGTATATGAAGTAGGGTCTGACAGTTTTATGGGGTCAGAGACTAACTCCAGAGGGATATTGTCAGAACTGAATTAACTTGTAAGATACTCGGTGTCCAGTAATTGGAGAGTTGGTGTGGAAAGATATCACATATTTGGTGTCAGAAAGAATCTTAGAGGGTGTAAAAGAAAAAATGTCATTTGGATTCTCCAGAAAGTATCCTGAAAATGGGGAGGAATACTTTTCTCTCCTCTGTCCTTTCTGCTAATGGCAGGAAAGCCTATATAATGGTTGCAGCTCCAGAAGTAATCCTGGACCTTGTCTTTAGAAATGAGATACACATGACAGAGTCTCAGAATGAAAGGAACCCGGGTCCACAAACTACAGGCTGCCATACCAGTTCTGAACTGCCTGTTTCCACACTCTATGACAGAGAAAGAACTTTCTATCTTGCTTAAGTCAGTATTTGCCTAGATGTATGTCACATGCAGAGCCAAATCTAAACCAGAATGATACAGGAAACTCTAGAATATGGGATTTTTTTTAACTGCTTATTACTTATACTTCATTGACTACATTAAAAACTTTGACTGTATGGATCACAACAAACTGGAAAATGCTTAAAGAAATGGGAATACCAGACCACCTTACCTGTCTCCTGAGAAACCTATAAGCAGGACAAGAAGCAACACCAACCAAGTTTAGAACCAAATATGGAACAACGGACTGCTTCAAACTGGGAAAAGAATACATCAAGGCTGTATATTGTCACCCTGCTTATTTAACTTCTATATAGAATACATCATGTGAAATGTTGGGCTGGATAAATCACAAGCTGGAATCAAGATTGCTGGGGAAAATATCAACAACCTCAGATATGCAGATGATGCCAAACTAATGGCAGATGCAAAGAAGAACTAAAGAGCCTCTTGATGAAGGTAAAAGGGAGAGTGAAAGGTTGGCTTAAAACTCAACATTCAATAAACTAAAACAATGGGATCTGGCCCCATCACTTCATGGTAAATAGATAGGGAAAAAATGTAAATAGCAGATTTTATTTTCTTGGTCTCCAAAATCACTACAGATGGAGGCTGCAGACACAAAATTAAAGGATGCTTTCCCCTTGAAAGAAAAACTATGAGAAACTTAACAGCATATTAAAAAGAAGAGACATCACTTTGTCAATAAAGGTCCACATAGTCAAAGCAATGGTTTCTGCAGTAGTCACATACAAATGTGAGAGATGGACCATAAAGAAGGCTAAGTGCCAAAGAATTAATGCTTTCAAATTGTGGTGCTTGGGAAGATTCTTAAGAGTCCCTTTGACTGAAAGGAAATCAAACCACTCAATCCTAAAGGAAATCAATCCTGAATATTCATTAGAAGGACTGATGCTAAAGCTGAAGTTCTAGTACTTTGGCCACCTGATGTGAAAAGCCAATTCATTGCAAAAGATCCTGATACCAGAAGAGATTGAGAGAGGGTGGTAGAGGATAAGATGGTTGAATGGCATCACCAACTCAGTGAACATGAGGTTTGAGCAAACTCCAGGAGATAGTGAAGGACAGAGGAGGCTGGCATGCTGTAATTCACGGGGTCTCAGAGTCGGACAGGAATTAGCAACTGAACAACAACCCATGCTGTGTTCAAAGTATTCAAATAGAAAAAAAAAATCTGTGACTGAATTCAAGTTGAAATAAGAAAAGAAGGTCTTAGCCAAGCATGCCCTTGTCATGCCAGTTACTCAGGAGACTGAAGCCAGAGGACTGCCTAGGTCCAGGAGTTCTGGGCTGTAATGTGCTATGTCCACTGTTTGGCATCAATATGCTGACCTCTTGAAAGTGGGGATTGCCTCCTGAGGTTGCCTAAAAAGGAGTGAATCAGCTCAGGTCAGAAAAGGGCATATAGAGAATCTGCCAGAAACATTAGACTAATGTTTGGTTTGGGTTCAGTTTTTTGTTTCTCAAATATTGACATATTATTTCCACCTCCCCATTGTATTCTATCAATCCAAGAGTCCTTGCAACCTTAACTGTCTCTTGATCCTCAATTTTCTGTTACAGAAATCAAGAGAATGTCTTACTAGCTTTAAAAAAGAATCATTGGAAAGCACAGATTACAGATTTTTCAATATCACACTCTCTAAACATCTGTTGTTCTTAAGGAAGCATCCAGTGAGCCTCAGGGGCCTAAATACATTTATCAATATTAATCACTAATATACATGTATTGAGTGATGTCAGTGCCAGGCACTGTACTAAATTCTTTACTTCCATTTTCTCATTTAATTTCAAATAAACCTAGTGACATGGGAGATATCTCCAGATAGAGAGGAAGAAAATGAGAAACATAAAATAGACAAATTAAGACATTTGTTCATATGGTATAGCTAATAAGTCTTAGCATCTGGCTTTGAACTCCAGGAAGTCTACCTCCAGAGACCATAGTAACTATTACACGATATTACTTGCCCAATAGGGCTGGAGATCATATTGCATGTTTTTAATTAGCACTGGCAATCGGGAATTTAAGGGTTTCTTAGAACCACTATTACCTTCTAGACAAATATTTTCTCAAAATGATACATGGAGCACTGGTTGTTCCAAGGGTCAAGCAGACCTCAGGCACTTTATTTCAGAAACAAAAGCAATGGAACAATGTTGTTCACATTCATTTAAAATTTACATGGTGGATAAAAGATGGCCATAATATGTTTGACATTTCTGCCGTTAAGAAGAGATAGGATAGGACTCGTGCTACAGTCCATGAGGTCACAAATAAGTCGGATACGCAGAGCTGGATGTGACTTAGCAACTGAACAACAACAGCAAGGATAATTTCCCTCAGCTGAAGCCAGCTTGGTCTTAGCAATTCACGTCATATAAATGTAAAAGTGACTTTCTTGCACCATCAAGTCTGTGTTACTAAAAAACCTTAAAGCTTCTGCCTGTGTCTTCTGGGACAGTCTTTACTGGATCCTGAATCCACTTGTTAGAAACTCATCATCCCTTTTAACACACCACAGAGAAAGACCCCTTGACTACCTACCTGGAGAGAGGAGTATGTCCAGCTGACCACAGACCTCCAGTCATTCACATAAACACCAGGCATACAAGCGAAGCATCTGAGAGCCCCCAGCCAGCCTAGCCATCATCACTTAACACTGGCGAGTCATCCCACTCAATCCCAAGCAGAGAAGGAAGATCAACCAGCCAAGCCATGCCCAACCAGCACACAGAACTGAGATGTAGCATGGTCTTGTTTTCTGGCAATAAGTTTTGGGATAGTTTGTTACACAGCAAGAGATAAACAGAACAATAAGATTAGTAATGATTTTCACAGAATCCCTGTGACTTTCTTACTAATGATTAAGTCTTTAAAGGTCACAAAAGTACTTCAAAGACAGCATAGGTCTGTTTACTTTGGCTGATGTTGACAGCATGTAGTCAGTCCAAGCCAGTGCATTAACATTTCTGTGTAATTGTTTACAGTTGTTAAATTTATATTTTTGTGTGTATTACAGTCTATCATTATGCCACCAATTGCCTCAAAATGGAACAATGTCTCTAATCTTGTGCATGGATGAATAAATATAATTTTGAAAATTACAATGTAAAAAGTATAACTCATGAGAATGTCATAAACACATTTGAACTTGACTCCAAAAAGACCACAGAAAGTGAATCTTTACATGTTCAGTCAAGTGAATCTGTGAGTATGAGAATTTAGCATAAGCAGTCAAAACAGCAGAGTGCGAATAAAAAGTACAATGACAATTATCTGAAAATTGGATTTTCCCAGACTGGTGATTCATTCTCCAGGGGCTGTCTATAATGAAATGTCAAAGAGTAGCATGCAGCCCTTTTAGCCATTTCCAAGCAAAGCATAACCACCTTTCTGGCAAACCAATGAAGTCTGTCCAGAACGGGACTAAATGATTGTACTGGTTACAGTGCTTGTTTCAAAGAAACTGAAACTGACTCCAGCTACAATAAGCGAATAGAGATTTATTGAAGACCAATTAAGGGCATAGTACAGAATCAGAATTCACAGATTCGTGGGCACAGGAGGGCCTAGAGGAGCTCCTCCACATTCAAGGTCAGGAGAGGCATCTGTGAGGAGATATCCCTCGTCCAAGGTAAGGAGCAGCGGCTGTGCTTCACTGGAGCAGCCGTGAAGAGATACCCCATGTCAAGGGTAAGAGAAACCCAAGTAAGACAGTAGGTGTTGCGAGAGGGTATCAGAGGGCAGACACACTGAAACCATAATCACAGAGCCAATTTGATCACATGGACCACAGCCTTGTCTAACACAATGAAACTAAGCCATGCCATGTAGGGCCACCCAAGATGGGCAGGTCATGGTGGAGAGGTCTGACAGAATGTGGTCCACTGGAGTAGGGAATGGCAAACCACTTCAGTATTCTTGCCTTGAGAACCCCATGAACAGTATGAAAAGGCAGAATGATAGGATACTGAAAGAGGAACACCCCAGGTCGGTAGGTGCCCAATATGCTACTGGAGATCAGTGGAAACATAACTCCAGAAAGAATGAAGGGATGGAGCCTAACAAAAACAATACCCAGTTGTGGATGTGACTGGTGATAGACGTAAGGTCCGATGCTATAAAGAGCAATACTGCATAGGAAACTGGTTTGTTAGGTCCATGAATCAAGGCAAATTGGAAGTGGTCAAATAGGAGATGGCAAAAGTGAACGTTGACATTCTAGGAATCAGTGAACTAAAATGGACTGGAATAGGTAAATTTAAATCAGATGACAAATATATCTACTACTGTGGGCAGGAATCCCTTAAAACAAATGGAATAGCCATCATGGTCCACAAAAGAGACCAAAATGTAGTACTTGGATGTAATCTCAAAAATGACAGAATGATCTCTGTTCATTTCCAAGGCAAACCATTCAATATCACAGTAACCCAAGTCTATGCCCCAACCAGTAACACTGAAGAAGCTGAAGTTGAATGGTTCTATGAAGACTTACAAGACCTTTTAGAATTAACACACAAAAAAAGTGCCTTTTCATTAGAAGGGACTGGCATGCAAAAGTAGGAAGTCAAGAAACACCTGGAGTAACAGGAAAATTTGGTCTTGGAATACGGAATGAAGCAGGGCAAAGACTAATAGCGTTTTGCCAACAGAACACACTGGTCATAGCAAACACCCTCTTCTAACAACACAAGAGAAGACTCTACACATGAACATAACCAGATGGTCAACACTGAAATCAGATTGATTATATTCTTTGAAGCCAAAGATGGAGAAGCTCTACACAGTCAGCATAAACAAGACCAGGAGCTGGCTGTGGCTCAGATCATGAACTCCTTATTGCCAAATTCAGACTTAAATTGAAGAAAGTAGGGAAAACCACTAGACCATTCAGGTATGACCTAAATCAATTCCCTTATGATTATACAGTGAAAGTAAGAAATAGATTTAAGGGACTAGATTTGATAGATAGAGTGCCTGATGAACTATGGATGGAGGTTGGTGACACTGTTCAGGAGACAGGGATCAAGACCATCCCCAAGGAAAAGAAATGCAAAAAAGCAAAATGGCTATCTGGGGAGGGCTTACAAATAGCTGTGAAAAAAAGAGAGGTGAAAAGCAAAGGAGAAAAAGAAAGATATAAGCATCTGAATGCAGAATTCCAAAGAATAGCAAGGATAAGAAAGCCTTCCTCAGCGATCAATGCAAAGAAATAGAGGAAATAAACAGAATGGGAAAGACTAGAGATCTCTTCAAGTAAATTAGAGATACCAAGGGAACATTTCATGCAAAGATGGGCTCAATAAAGGACAGAAATGGTATGGACCTAACAAAAGCAGAAGATATTAAGAAGAGGTGGAAAGAATACACAGCACTGTACAAAAAAGATTTCATGACCAAGATAATCATGATGGTATGATCACACACCTAGAGCCAGACATCCTGGAATGGGAAGTCAAGCGGGCTTTAGAAAGTATCACTATGAACAAAGCTAGTGGAGGTGATAGAATTCCAGTAGAGCTATTTCAAATCCTGAAAGATGATGCTCTGAAAATGCTGCACTCAATATGCCAGCAAATTTGGAACACTCAGCAGTGGCCACAGGACTGGAAAAGGTCAGTTTTCATTCCAATACCAAAGGAAGGCAATGCCAAAGAATGCTCAAACTACCACACAATTGCACTCATCTCACACACTAGTAAAGTAATGTTCAAAATTCTCCAAGCCAAGCTTCAGCAATATGTGAACCGTGAACTTCCAAATGTTCAAGCTGGTTTTAGAAAAGGCAGAGGAACCAGAGATCAAATTGCCAACATCTGCTGGATCATCAAAAAAGCAAGAGAGTTTCAGAAAAACATCTATTTCTGCTTTATTGACTATGCCAAAGCCTTTGACTGTGTGGATCACAATAAACTGTGGACAATTCTGAAAGAGATGGAGATACCAGACCACCTAACCTGCCTCTTGAGAAACCTATCTGCAGGTCAGGAAGCAACAGTTAGAACTGGACATGGAACAACAGACTGGTTCCAAATAGGAAAAGGAGTACATCAAGGCTGTATATTGTCACCCTGCTTATTTAACTTCTATGCAGAGTACATCATGAGAAACGCTGGGCTGGAAGAAGCACAAGCTGGAATCAAGATTGCTGGGAGAAATATCAATAACCTCAGATATGCAGATAATACCACCCTTATGGCAGAAAATGAAGAAGAACTAAAAAACGTACTGATGAAAGTGAAAGAGGAGAGTGAAAAAGTTGGCTTAAAGCTCAACATACAGAAAATTAAGATCATGGCATCTGGTCCCATCACTTCTTGGGAATTAGATGGGGAAATAGTGGCTGACTTTATTTTTGGGGACTCCAAAATCAATGCAGATGGTGACTGCAGCCATGAAATTAAAAGACGCTTACTCTTTGGAAGAAAAGTTATGACCAACCTAGATAGCATATAAAAGCAGAGACACTATTTTGCCAACAAAGGTCCATCTAGTCAAGGCTATGGTTTTTCCAGTGGTCATGTATGGATGTGAGAGTTGGACTGTGAAGAAAGCTGAGCACTGAAGAATTGTTGCTTTTGAACTGTGGTGTTGGAGAAGACTCTTGAGAGTCCCTTGGACTGCAAGGAGATCCAACCAGCCATCCTAAAGGAGATCATTCCTGGATGTTCATTGGAAGGACTGATGCTGAGGCTGAAACTCCAATACTTTGGCCACCTCATACAAAGAGTTGACTCATTGGAAAAGACCGTGATGCTGGGAGGGATTGGGGGCAGGAGGAGAAGGGGACGACAGAGGATGAGATGGCTGGATGGCATCACCAACTCAATGGACATGAGTTTGAGTAAGCTCTGGGAGTTGGTGAAGGACAGGGAGGCCTGGAGTGCTGCAATTCATGGGGTCACAAAGAGTCGGGCACAACTTAGCGACTGAACTGAATTGAACAGAATCAGTGCAAAGCTGAGGAACCAGATTTGGAAATGGGCAGGAAACAAAGCATCTCTGAGAGTTCTCCATTAGCACAAATGTTGGCAACAACAGCCTGCTTCCCTACCTGAGTCAAAGATCTGGAGAACAAATTACCAGTTATTATTGAATTAAATTTATCACTCCTCTTGTTCCACAGCAGGACAGTCACACGTCTCACCGGACAGAGGGAAGACCATTCCCATGAGGCGGGAGTGTGACAGAGTGCAGTTCTCTTGTAGATAGGCTGACATGAAGAAGAACAGAAGACACAGCTGAGCTGAGCATACCCACTGCCTTCTTCTGAGTCACAAATCACATGGTCTTCTCCTTCCCAAGACGACTGGGAGTAAGAGCAGTGTAATGGAAAAGGCCAGGAAGATTTCTCCACATGGAACCATGAAATGTGAGACAGAGTAGTTCCTGTTACCAAGGTCACACTACAGAAGAGTCTGGGTTCTTGCTGATGCTGCCACAGCCATGAACCTTCACATGCACTTAACATCATGCCTTATGTGCCTATTTGCTTGGCCACCAAGGACACCTGAGTCCCAGGCCATCTCTCCTCAGCTGGACCCTCACCACCACACAGCACTGTACTCTGCCTGATATGGACCAGCCACTGATTCCACATTAAAAAAAAAAATCTCTTGACCTTCAGAGTAATCATCTGCCATCAGTAAAGGAGATGGCATACTCATTCACGCCAAATATTTGCTTCTCTTTCGATTCCAAACAAAATCTCGCTGTCTCTTAAAAACCTTACTTAGTCATTATTATATTAAATGGTTGCTATTTTTTCCAAACTCAAAGACATGGGGCCTCAAAGTTTTCTAAAATCTTCATAAGTCCTCTTAGACGCTCATGCCATCAGATCATAACACCATAAAGCCTTCATTGCTGCCATTAACTAAAGACCTTAGAGTCACACTCCTTCCTTCCCAGAAGATTTAGCTCTTGACTCTCACTCTCTCTACCTTTACTTGTGTCTTAATTTTTTCTGAATCTATAAGTTTTCCTATTAACATGCTGCCCTCTAAGTTCACTGGCCTCCTTATTTCAGTAATCCTGTCCTAAACTCCACCTCAGTCACCTACTCTCTATGATTGTAACTTGAACCTTGTTATACTCATAACCAAACACCCTCTGCAATCCCAATTTCAAAACCCCATATTGCAACTAGCTTCTTCTATCAATCTCTACCTACTTCAAGGAGGGACTTCCCAAATTATTCAGTGAGAATGACAATGATCCTATGAACTTTTCACTATCATATATGAAGTCCCCATTTTCCTCTAAATTGCCTTAGGTCTCATGGCCTATTGTTATAATTATTCTTTGTGTATACCCTCAATGACCATATCCTCCCTGTGTTCCAAGGAGTTACATGTTACTAAGAAACATACCACTAGAAATGAGAATCCTTTTACACTGTTGATGGGGATGTAAATTGTGCAGCCACTTTGGAAAACAGTTTTGTGATCCCTCAGAAAACTAAAAATAGAATTATCATATGATCTAGATCTATGATCTGGGAACGTACCCAGACAAAACTATAATTCACAATAAACAAAACATGGAAGGAATCTAAATGTCCATCCACAGATGAATGGACAAAGAAGAAGTAGTGCATATACCCAATGGAATACTACTTAGCCATAAAAAGAGTGAAATAATGCCATTTTCAGCAAAAGGGATACAACTAGAGATTATCACACCAAGTGAAGTCATAAAGAGAAAGACAAATACGTGATATCACTTATATTTGGATCTAAAATATGGCACAGATAAACCTATCTGCAAAACAGAAACACGCTCATAGACACAGAGAACAGACGTGTGGTTGCCAAGGCAGAAAGGTGGAAGAAGAGAGATTGGACTGGGAGTTTGGGGCTGTTAGATGCAAACTATTCTATTTAGAATGGATAAGCAACAAGGTCCTAATGTATAACTCAGGGGACTATCTTCAATATTCTGTGACAAACTATAATGGAAAAGAACATAAAATAAGAATATATATGTGTGTGTGTTTAACTGAATTACTTTGCTGTATAGCAGAGATTGGCACAACATTGTAAATTAGCTATACTTCAATTAAAAAAATCTTAAATAACTAAATAAAATTGAATAAATAAATAAGAAAAACACACAACTGTGTTGCTGGTCTTACCCATAATTCATGACCACAAGTCAACAAGTCTCCATGCTGCTATGTTTTCCTAGTCATTTCTCTTTTTCATCTTCCCTCCCCCTTCAAACTTTAATGCTCCTTTCCCTCTACTGACAACTCTGCCTCTTCAAAAACAAAAACAGAATTAAAAGAAAAATTACAAGTTCTCCTGACCAAATACGTCAACCTATCTGCATCAGATCTATACTTTTCACCTTTCTTTTCTAATTCAAAGGATGATCCATCCATCAGTAAAATATGGTGCAGTGTTCCTCACCGTTGTGTTAAGGAAAGTGCTACACGGCTGGCTTTGAAATGAAAGAAAGAGCCTCAAACCAAAAAAGCTGGAAAAGTTAAGAAAAGGGATTCTCCCAGAGAGCCTGTGAAGGGAGCAAACCCTTTGGCAACAGCCTGAAGCTGACTTTGGAATTCTGTCTGCTGTGAGAGAATAAACATGTGTTGTTTTAATCCACCAAGTGTCGGGAGCCGCGTTAGGCGTTACTGACAAAATGGAGGCACAGTCCAACCCCTTTTCCTCATCTCATGGGCACAGCCCCGGGATGAAGGAGTTAGGACTTGTGATTCTGACTTGTTCTTCCCTTCTTCAGTTGAGTTGGCTGGAAAGAATGTTAAGGTGCTTGAGAGAAGCATGAGAAAGCACAAAGCCTTCTACAACTGTGCCCATAAAATAATCCATAAAGTAACCACTGACATTTGCTCAAGGACCTTTCCAAAGAACGTCCCAGGATGAGCACATGGGCCACAGCTTGAGGCCATGGGGAGGATTGTTTTCTGAGACCTGTGAGTGAGGGAAATATTTATGGTAAAAGTTTGCTGAGATTAGGGTTTAGGAATAATTAAGAATAGCCAGAAGATATTAAGAAGAGGTGGCAAGAATACACAGAAGAACTGTACAAAAAAAGATCTTCATGACCCAGATAATCATTATGGTGTGATCACTCATCTAGACTCAGACATCCTGGAATTTGAAGTCAAGTGGGCCTCAGAAAGCATCACTACAAACAAAGCTAGTGGAGGTGATGGAATTCCAGTAGAGCTATTTCAAATCCTCCAAGATGATGCTGTGAAAGTGCTGCACTCAATATGCCAACAAATTTGGAAAACTCAGCAGTGGCCACAGGACTGGAAAAGGTCAGTTTTCATTCCAATCCCAAAGAAAGGCAATGCCAAAGAATGCCCAAACTACAACACAATTGCACTCATCTCACACGCTAGTAAAGTAATGCTCAAAATTCTCCAAGCCAGGCTTCAGCAATATGTGAACTGCGAACTTCCAGATGTTCAAGCTGGTTTTAGAAAAGGCAGAGGAACCAGAGATTAAATTGCCAACATCTGCTGGATCATGGAAAAAGCAAGAGAGTTTCAGAAAAACATCTATTTCTGCTTTATTGACTATGCCAAAGCCTTTGACTGTGTGGATCACAATAAACTGTGGACAATTCTGAAAGAGATGGGAATACCAGACCACCTGACCTGCCTCTTGAGAAATCTGTATGCAGGTCAGGAAGCAACAGTTAGAACTGGACATGGAACAACAGATTAGTTCCAAACAGGAAAAGGAGTACGTCAAGGCTGTATATTGTCACCCTGCTTATTTAACTTCTATGCAGAGTACATCATGAGAAACACTGGGCTGGAAGAAGCACAAGCTGGAATCAAGATTGCTGGGAGAAATATCAATAACCTCAGATATGCAGATGACACCACTCTTATGGCAGAAAGTGAAGAGGAACTAAAGAGCCTCTTGCTGAAAATGAAAGAGGAGAGTGAAAAAGTTGGCTTAAAGCTCAACATTCAGAAAACAAAGATCATGGCATCCAGTCCCATCACTCCATGGGAAATAGATGGGGAAACAGTGGAAACAGTGTCAGACTTTGTTTTTTTGGGCTCCAAAATCACTGCAGATGGTGACTGCAGCCATGAAATTAAAAGGTGCTTACTCCTTGGAAGAAAAGTTATGACCAACCTAGATAGCATAGTCAAAAGCAGAGACATTACTTTGCCGACTAAGGTCTGTCTAGTCAAGGCTATGGTTTTCCCTGTGGTCATGTATGGATGTGAGAGTTGGACGGTGAAGAAGGCTGAGCGCCGAAGAATTGATGCTTTTGAACTGTGGTGTTGGAGAAGACTCTTGAGAGTCCCTTGAACTGCAAGGAGATCCAACCAACACATTCTGAAGGAGATCAGCCCTGGGATTTCTTTGGAAGGAATGATGCTAAAGCTGAAAGTCCAGTACTTTGGCCACCTCATGCAAAGAGTTGACTCATTGGAAAAGACTCTGATGCTGGGAGGGATTGGGGGCAGGAGGAGAAGGGATGACCGAGGATGAGATGGCTGGATGGCATCACTGACTTGATGGACACGAGTCTGAATGAACTCCGGGAGTTGGTGATGGACAGGGAGGCCTGGCGTGCTGCGATTCATGGGGTCGCAATAGTCGGACACGACTGAGCAACCGAAATGAACTGAACTGGGAAGGCTTTTTAGGAGATAGTGATCTTAAGATGCTAGGGGCAAACAGGATTTAGAAAGATAAGAAATAAACTGAGGAATGTAGCATAAGTTACAATGTAATCACAAGTTAAGTATAAGACACATAAGAGAAAGTAGATAATAGATAGTACAGCTGATTCTGAGAGAATTGCTGAAGCAGGAACTCTGTTTGTAGGACAACAGTGATTTCTGGAGACAGTAAATCTGGGTAGGGGAAACTGAAAATGTCAAACCTCTGACCTAATGCTTTTGTCAAATTATAAAAGAGAACCTGAAGCTTGAAATAAACATGTAGTTCTGTACTATGAATCAGACGCTACTTCATCGTCCGCCAACACTGCTCACCCCTTCAGACTGATTCCCTGGCTGCTAGAGCTGGATCCAGCAACCAAGTGTGTGGTAATATGTTACAGTAGCCACAGAAAATTAATACAATAGATATACACTATAAGAGTTAAGTTACTATCACATGGATATTCCATTGGAATGTTCAATTTACAGTTGAACAAAACCAATGATGTTCAGAGCATGAATCTGTTATTGACAGAGTATAATTCATACACAAGGGAGCTGTGCCAATAACATTTTGCTTTAATGCTAAAAATCTATAAGATGGAATGTAGACTTAAGAAAGATCCATTGGGACCAGTACTGATCGGCATTAGTTACATATACAGCAATGAAGAACATTACTAAGGGGATAAGTAATTTTTCCTGAGTGTTATTTCACATACGGCCTTTTCAAAGAACAGGTTGTGGCAGTGGTTCTTAAGTGAGTGTTAGAGGAAATAGCATAGAGACAGATACAATCTAACTGAAGCCGCTGAGCATATGACATTTCAATGGGCTCTGGGAAAAATATGAGCCTGAATACACAACTCTGCTGATTAACACTGGATTGCATTGACTGCTTAGTAGAAAGATGCTTATATGTGTTTTTAAATTAAAGATAATATTTCTTCATGACATTAATAGCTAAAGAATAATTCTACTATTTTATATAACTAAAGTAGAATACTGCAGTAATATATTTAGAATATTTACTAGCTTGAATCTAAACATTCTAAAATATTATGATTTTTTACATGTTGAGAATAAGATAACAGGCTGTCTTAAAAAGACAAAACTGTGATATGAATGACTCAATCTAAGATAATTTTATTCTTTCCTAATACTTGATGTTTTTTTCATTCACTGAGGAAAGAAGATGATAATGATTATTGGATACATTTTTTAAAATAAAACCAAATATTTCAAAAGAATGTAATGTTTTTCAAAGCTAAATGAAACCAAAGCTGAATATCAATCACCATTTATTCTAAGAAACATTCACTCTTCCTGCTTTCTAGGGAAGTACCCTCCTCTGAGCATTTAATGAAAAGCTGAAATCTTTGCTGAAAGTCTCCCCATAATTTCCATATTTATATTCCATCTAAACACAAGTAAGACATTTGCCTTTTTCAATGCTCTCTAATAGTTGGTGTTTTCTGATATAAATGCATAAGAAGTAAGAGAAGAAACCACCTGTTTTAAGATATGATCTATGGCTTCAGATAGTTGTAATTTGATAATATATACATTATTCAAAAGCTAAAGTAATATCAACCTAGTAAATGCATAAATAAAATTCAGTTCTATAAATATTATGCTTTTATTTTTATTGCTATAAACTTATTTTTTTACTTATCTAAAATCGGTAGTTTCACTGTATATTAGATAGTCTGTGGATGGCAGAAGTTTCAGAAATATTGTTCTATATTCTAAGCCAATTTTATAATTCCACCAAAACTGGTTAATTCCTTTTGGAAGAAATTACTAGCATGACAATTTTCAAGACGGTGAAATGATTGCTCAAATTTCTAGTCTATGTTTTCTAGAACCATGTCATTCCCCATCAAGAGGCATAGCCTATTTCTCCACTTCTTAAACCTGATTAGGATTTTGTTAACTGCTGTGTTGTGAATAACGCTACATGACTTCCAGGGCTAGGTCACAAAAGACTATTTGGCTTCCATTTGTCTTTTACTTTGAGGACACTTGTTTTTAGAACCCATGCACCATTATCTGAGCATGTCCAAAGAAGCTCATGTAGAAAGAACTCACAGAAACTCACATGGTGGGGATCTGAGACTCGTGGTCATCAAACACTAGGCTTGTGATTGAGCAAGGCTTTAGATTATTTCAGCCCATGACTTTCAGCTGCCGCAACTAACATAAAATGAAACAGAAATGAGCTATCTCTACCAAATCTAGCATAAATTTCAGCGATTAGTTCTGAAGCCGTAGTATCTGGAACACAACCAAGAGGTAACTTGAACTAAGAAATAGAGGAAACCCAAACCCTTAAAACCTCCCATAGGCTATTGCTGGTCCCAGAAAATATAACACTCTATACAATAAACAGAAAAAGATATCTAACATCCAGCATGTTTCATATAAGAGAAAAAAAAAAGAAAACTTTTGAGATAAAATCCTCCATAAATGGCAATCAACACTGATCCAAGAGATGATATGAAAATTAAATTCACAGGATAAGTAGGTTTAGCTAAACACAGTTTATCATTCAAATTGTTGGTCTTTTTTATCATGAAGTCTTTGATCGCAGCCCTGGATGAGAATAGTTGGTTGCAAGAAGGAAGGTCAACACAGGTGGACCAGCTCCATGTGAAAAATCTGCCAACTATGTTCATGTTTTTCAAACGACCCTAGTTATGCAGCATAGCAGGGTCTGTGTCAATTCACAGCCTTGCAAGTCTGCGACAGTCCATAAATCAGGAGTTGTACATTATGTTTTAGTCATTCAGTCATGTCTGATTCCTTGCAACACCATGGACTATAGTCCACCAGGTTCCTCTGTCCATGGGAACCCCCAGGCAAGAATACTGGAGAGGGGTGCCATTTCTTCCTCCAAGGAATCTTCCTAACCCAGAGATCAAACCTAAGTCTTCTGCAGTGCAGGCAGATTCTTTACATTGTACATTAAGCAAAAGCAATAACCAGGTCCTGATACTATTAACATTTTAAATATATATTAACCTGGTACAGTTCCAGAAACAGTATGGTAAGAAGTTAACCTAAGGTCTTGTGAGGCATGCATGGGGTGCCTCAAACATTCCTAGGGGTGGGAGAAACTGGTACAGACCACAGTTAACCCATTAACTAACACACACATACACACATCCCACAGGAAAACTTTCTCCAATGTAAAGTAAATGTCAATAAACTATGGCTGCTGTTGCTGCTTCTAAGTCGCTTCAGTTGGGTCCAACTCTGGGTGACCCCACAGATGGCAGCCTACCAGGCTCCCCCATCCCTGGGATTCTCCAGGCAAGAACACTGGAGTGGGTTGCCACTTCCTTCTCCAATGCATGAAGAGTGAAAAGTGAAAATGAAGTCGTTCAGATGTGTCCAACTCTTCACGACCCAATGGGCTGCAGCCCACCAGGTCCTCCATCCATGGGATTTTCCAAGCAAGAGTACTGGAGTGGGTTGCCATTGCCTTCTCCAAATAAACTATGGAGTGTATTTTAGAAAAGAAAATCCCAAATTTAGAACAGAATAGAAACAGACAGGAAAATAGAAAATAGAGTTTTTAGAGAGCTGATTAAACACCAGAAATAGATTGAAGAAAATACAAAATCAGTTCAAAAATAAAAACTTAATGACAAATTCCTTAGGGATAATAGATAAACATTGAGGGTATGGTGAGAGAGGATAAAAATGAAAGAGATCCCAGAATTTGAAAATGACATAAAAATAGAGGTGCAAAAAAAAGGACCTAAAATATATAGAGAAGACAAACAAGATGACCCAATGTGTACAGAAATATATATATTTATCAAAAAGAAAGAAGCAAAAGAATAGAATTACTATCTAAACCTACAATCTAAGAAACTGCCAGAAATGAAATGTGACCTGAATCAACATAGTAAAAGAGCTCATCTTGTTCCTGGGAAAATGAACAAAGAAGGTCAATCTCAAAACATATTGCATAGAAACTATTAAACTTTAAAGATTAATTTTAAAAAAATCTTCTGGGCTAGATAAAACACTCATGTCACTTGCCTGCTGCTAGCAACACATTTAAAAAAGACAATAATGTGACAACATTTTCAAAAACTCAAGGAATCATGAGCCAAGGATTTTATATCAAATCAAGCTGTTGTTCAACTGTGAAAATCACAGACAATTCATTAAACATACAATAATGCAAAGAAAATTGCATTTACAACTCCTTTCCAAAGAAACTTCTTGGAATAAGATTCACCCAACCACAATTTTAGTGGGGACACTTCTGCAAAATAGTTGACAGAGAACATATACAACATTAAATTGTAACTATAAGATCAAAATAAAGCTATGGATATAGCTAGCAAAATACCATGGAGAAGAGTATGGCAACCCACTCCAGTATTCTTGCCTGTAGAATAATATGGACAGAAGATCCTGGTGGGCTACAGTCTGTGAGTCACTAAGAGTTGGATGCTTTTGAACTGTGATGTTGGAAAAGACTCTTGAGAGTCTCTTGGACTACAAGGAGATCCAACCAGTCCATTCTAAAGGAGACCAGTCCTGGGTGTTCACTGGAAGGACTGATGCTAAAGCTGAAACTCCAATACTTTGGCCACCTCATGCGAAGAGTTGACTCATTGGAAAAGACCCTGATACTGGGAGGGTTTGGGGCCAGGAGGGAAAGGGGATGACAGAGGATGAGATGGCTGGATGGCATTACCGACTTGATGGACATGAGTTTGAGTGAACTCCAGGAGTTGGTGATGGACAGGGAGGCCTGGCATGCTGCGATTCATAGGTCGCAAAGAGTCAGACATGACTGAGTGATTGAAATAAACTGAACTGAACTAAACTGAAGCAACTAAGACACACACACACATAACACAGCAGAATACCATATAAATGATACAGGTTCAGGGAAAGGAGAAACAGAAAATCTAAAAGTAAAAAGAAGAATGAGATACTGACTGCAAAGTGAGTGATAGGATAAAACACAACAAAATTATTTAAGGAGGTAAAACAATTAGAGTCCTGAGGAGAAAGGGACTAAAACAATATAAAAATATTAATATAAAGAAAAGTCTTATATAAAAATTACATACCTTCTGCATATCAAAAACATTTTGAAAAGCATGTTAAATATCAAATATAATATTATGAGATAGTTAAGGCTCAGAAGAGCAGTCATATCAGTAAATGTGAATTGCCTTCATTTTCTTATTTAAGGGGAAAGATTTTAGAATTGTTTCACAAAGAAAAATTCAACTCTGTGCTGTACATTAAAAGATTCTTAGTGATATGATTTTTGCAAAACTAAATAAAGGGATAGGGAAAGGCATACTAGGCAAATAGAAAGAGTATGAAAACAAAGGTTGTGATTTTATATTAAACAAAGTACAATTCTGGCCCAAAAGCAATAAATGAGACACAGAAGGGCACTAAGTAAGTAAGTAAAGTCACTCAGTCGTGTCCGACTCTTGTGACCCCATGGACTGCAGCCCACCAGGCTCCTCAGTCCATGAGATTCTCCAAGCAAGAATACTGGAGTGGGTTGCCATTTCCTTCTCCAGGGGATCTTCCCGACCCAGGGATCGAACCCAGGTCTCCCGCATTGGAGGCAGATGCTTTAACCTCTGAGCCACCAGGGAAGTCCTAGAAGGGCACTATATAGTGTTAAATATTATAAAGGTCATGTCTACAATGAAGATATAACATTAATGAATATATAAGAATATATATACTAAATAAGAAACCACCTTCATAAAGCAAAAACAAATCAGTACAGAGACACATAAATAGACCAGTAATCAGAGACTCTAATACACTATTCACATTACAAGATCAAGAAGAAAGAAAATTGGATCAATAAGCACAACTGCACTCATCTCACACACTAGAAAAGTAATGATCAAAATTCTCCAAGCCAGGCTTCAGCAATATGTGAACCATGAACTTCCAGAAGTTCAAGCTGGTTTTAGAAAGGCAGAGGAACCAGAGATCAAATTGCCAACATCCGCTGGATCATGGAAAAAGCAACAGAGTTCCAGAAAAACATCTATTTCTGCTTTATTGACTATGCCAAAGCCTTTGACTGTGTGGATCACAAGAAACTGTGGAAAATTCTGAAAGACATGGGAATACCAGACCACCTGAGCTGTCTCTTGAGAAACCCATATGCAGGTCAGGAAGCAACAGTTAGAACTGGACATGGAACAACAGACTGGTTCCAAATACGAAAAGGAGTATGTGAAGGATGTATATTGTCACCCTGCTTATCTAACTCATATGCAGAGTACATCATGAGAAACGCTGGGCTAGAAGAAGCACAAGCTGAAATCAAGATTGCCGGGAGAAATATCAATAACCTCAGATATGCAGATGACACCACCCTTATGGCAGAAAGTGAAGAAGAACTAAAGAATCTCTTGATGAAAGTGAAAGAAGAGAGTGAAAAAGTTGGCTTAGAGCTGAACATTCAGAAAACTAAGATCATGGCATCTGTCCCATCACTTCATGGCAAATAGATGGGGAAACAGTGGAAAGAGTGGCTGATTTTATTTTCTTGGGCTCCAAAGTCACTGCAGATGGTGACTGCAGCCATGAAATTAAAAGATGCCTACTCCCTGGAAGGAAAGTTGTGACCAACCTAGACAGCATATTAAAAAGCAGAGACATTACTTTGTCAAAAAAGGTCCGTCTAGTCAAGGCTATGGTTTTCCCTGTGGTCATGTATGGATGTGAGTTGGACTATAAAGAAGGCTGAGCACAGAAGAATGGATGCTTTTGAACTGTGGTGTTGGAGAAGACTCTTGAGAATCCCTTGAACTGCAAGGAGATCCAACCAGTCCATCCTAAAGGAGATTAGTCCTGGGTGTTCATTGAGGGCAGGAGAAGAAGGTGACAACAGAGGATGAGGTGTTTTGATGGCATCACTGACACAGTGGACATAGGTTTGAGTGGACTCCAGGAGTTGGTGATGGACTGGGAGGCTTGGCATTCTTCGGTTCATGGGGTCGCAAAGAGTTGGACATGACTGAGCGACTGAACTGAAATGACTGAACATAGATTTCATGGATGTATGTGAAACTTTGCACCCAATAACAAAGAATTCATCCTCTTTTCAAACATTAACCTCAACAAATCCATATCACATAAATAAAGCAAATAATTTTATCTGACAAAAGAGCAATAAAATAAAATAAAAATCAACAAATTTTCTTTAAAGAGGCCCTTCCATCAGAAATTCAGAAGCCCTCTATAGTATGCTTCAGTTATAGAAAAAACTCACATTGCAAGTGCAGAATTTCTTTAGTTTACAGGAAACAAATAAGTGATCAGATGAAAGTTCACAATCTTAGATATTTACCTCAATAAAAATAAAATAATAAAAATATGTGAATTAAGTTCTCAACTCAAAAAAGAAAGAACAAATTAAAAGTAGATTAGAGAGAGAGAAAAGCGAAACCAAAAACAGATGTCAATGAGGTAAAGAACTATTCAAAATAACCAACAAAGTAAGCAACAGAAAGCAATTTTTAAAAACAAAAACTACACATAAAGCATAGTTAAAAATTATTGTAAAGAAGAAAATAACCAAACACACAAAAAATTATTTTAATTACAAAATCTACTTTGAAGAACTAACGTAAATTAATTTGAAAACCTAGATTATACCCAAAAGATTACAATTTATCTCTTTAGATCTAGTGGAGATAAAAAGTTTAAAAAATAATATTCTCAAAGTATATCAAAAAAGAATATTTATACAACTAAAACAATAAATATACAAATTGTAACAAAAATGTTACATTTCTTTTAGAATTAATAGAACAAGCTGACCAAATATTAGTGATATAACAGTGTTTAAATATCATTGAAACTGAGCTAATGGCAAATATTGAACACTCCACCCCAAAGATTTCAAGTACATATTCATTTTGTGCACATCTAAAATATTTACAGAAACTTACTACATAATGACGAGTAGTTTTTCCAGTGGTCATGTATGGATGTGAGAGTTGGACTGTGAAGAAGGCTGAGCGCAGAAGAATTGATGCTTTTGAACTGTGGTGTTGGAGAAGACTCTTGAGAGTCCCTTGGATTGCAAGGAGATCCAACCAGTCCATTCTGAAGGAGATCAGCCCTGGGATTTCTTTGGAAGGAATGATACTAAAGCTGAAACTCCAGTACTCTGGCTACCTCATGAGAAGGCCTGACTCATTGGAAAAGACCCTGATGCTGGGAGGGGTTGGGGGCAGGAGGAGAAGGGGATGACAGAGGATGAAATGGCTGGATGGCATCACGGACTCAATGGACATGAGTCTGAGTGAACTCCAGGAGTTGTGATGGACAGGGAAGCCTGGCGTGCTGCGATTCATGGGGTCGCAAAGGGGTCAGACACGACTGAGTAACTGAACTGAACTGAAAGCAATTTCAAAAATGGTGAAAGAATTAAAATCTAAAAGAGTTTTCTTACGACATGTGCATTAATTTGAAGATAAAATAACCAAGAGATAGGTAGAAAGTCCCATGTTTTGAAATTTAAATGAGTCAAAAAAGAACAGAAAAGAGAACATACTCTAAATGGAATGGAACAAAACGCTACATATTAATAGTTGTGGCTATATCTAAAGCAAAATTCAGAGAGAAAATATAGTTAATGTACATATATGGTTTTAACAATGCAAAGAGCTAAGCACCTCTATTAAAAAGTAGAAGAAAAATTATACACCAAAGAAACCAGAAGAAAATAATAGAATATAAGAAATTAATGAAATAGAAAACAAAAATATTATCAAGAAGACAAAGCTGAAAGTTAGCTCTGTTAAAGAGGCTAATAAAATTGACAAATACCTGAAAAGATTGACCAAGTCAAAAGAGAAAGAGTATCAGGAATGAAAAAGGAAACATCAGTTCAGTTCAGTCACTCTGTCGTGTCTGACTCTTTGCGACCCTATGAATCGCAGCACGCCAGGCCTCCCTGTCCATCACCATCTCCTGGAGTTCACTCAAACTCACATCCATTGAGTCTGTGATGCCATCCAGCCATCTCATCCTCTGTCATCCCCTTCTCCTCCTGCCCCCAATCCCTCCCAGCATCAGAGTCTTTTCCAATGAGTCAACTCTTCGCAGGAGGTGGCCAAAGTACTGGACTTTCAGCTTTAGCATCATTCCTTCCAAAGAAATCCCAGGGCTAATCTCCTTCAGAATGGACTGGTTGGATCTCCTTGCACTCCAAGGGACTCTCAAGAGTCTTCTCCAACACCACAGTTCAAAAGCATCAATTCTTCAGCGCTCAGCCTTCTTCACAGTCCAACTCTCACATCCATACATGACCACAGGGAAAACCATAGCCTTGACTAGACGGACCTTAGTCAGTAAAATAATGTCTCTGCTTTTGAATATGCTATCTAGTTTGGTCATAACTTTTCTTTCAAGAAGTAAGCATCTTTTAATTTCATGGCTGCAATCACAATCTACAGTGAGTTTGGAGCCCCCAAAAATAGTCTGACACTGTTTCTACTGTTTCCCCATCTATTTCCCATGAAGTGATGGGACCAGATGTCTGATCTTTGTTTTCTGAATGTTGAGCTTTAAGCCAACTTTTTCACTCTCCTCTTTCATTTTCATCAAGAGGCTTTTTAGTTGCTCTTCACTTTCTGTCATAAGGGTGGTGTCATCTGCATATCTGAGGTTATTGATATTGCTCCCGGCAACCTTGATTCTAGCTTGTGTTTCTTCCAATCCAGCCTTTTCATGATGTACTCTGCATAGACGTTAAATAAGCAGGGTGACAATATACAGCCTTGACATACTCCTTTTCCTATTTGGAACCAGTCTGTTGTTCCATGTCCAGTTCTAACTGTTGCTTCCTGACCTGCATACAGATTTCTCAAGAGGCAGGTTAGGTGGTCTGATATTCCCATCTCTTTCAGAATTTTCCACAGTTTATTATGATCCACACAGTCAAAGGAAGCAAACTATAGATGATACAGATGTACAAAATGTTAATAAAATAACCATAGAAAATATATTTATCCATTCATCAGTTGATGAATTTTTTATTCTAATTTTTGGCTATTATGAACAATGCTGTGATGAACATTTGTATACAAGTTTTTGTGTGGACCTACCTATCTTTTCATTTCTCTTGAGATTTTTAGTTAGAATATTCTATACTTTCATATCATCTTCAAATAGAGATAATTTTACTTTTTTCTGTGAAATTTAGATACTAGGTGTGTATCTGTACAAGTTTACATCTGGGCATATGTATTCATTTCTCTTGAATAAATATTTAAAAGCTTCAAAATATGAGAGGTCTAGCTAATTCATATACTTACTAGCATCTGCTATTGTCTTTTTTGTTACTGTTGGTCATTCCAATGATGTCTTGTCACAGTTTTTGTCTGAATTTCCCTGATGATCAATGTTGAAACTTTTTAACAGGTTCACTGGCCATTTGTATAATATTCTTTGTGAAGTGTATGTTCAAAGTCTTTTTCCCATTTTTAATCTGATTATAAATATGGTAAGTATTGAATTATAGGAGTGTTTTTTTTTAATACATTCAAGATACATGGTCAAATTTTCTATTTTGGATACTTATTCCTAAGTTTTTTCTTTCATGTTCTTTTTCTTAAAGATGTTTGATAAGCATAAAACTTTTTAATATTGATAATGTTCAATTTGTCATCTTTATTTTTTAAGGTTAATGCTTTCTGACTCCTATCAAGGAAATTTCTAAGATCAGTAAAATGTCTGTTTAAGTTTTATTTTGTAAGTTTATATTTTAACTCATGTTTAGGTTTATAATTCATATTTAATGACTCTTATAAATAGGATGAGATTAGAGTTGTTAATTTTTTTCCATATAGTATTGACTTTTGTCAAGCACTTTAACTATCAATATATTGAGATGATCATATGATTTTACTCCTATATTCTTTCAACATGGTGAATTTTATTAATTTTTAAATATTAAACCAACCATGAATTCATCATATTAAATCCTCTTAGTCTTGAGGGTTTAATAGCATTATCCCTCTTAGCATTATTCCTTCAATATGACTACTTTAAGGATTTTTGCATCTATGTCCATGAGGGGATAGGTCTGTAATTTTCTTTTCTTATAATGATCTTTTCTATTACTGCCATCAGGGTTGAGTTGGGCTTTTTAATGTCTATTACAAAGTACCCCCTCCTACTTTCTGAATGAGTTTGCATAATATCAATATATTTTTCCTAAAGACCCAATGCAATTCAGCACAGATTTCCACTTCCTTCACTAAGCAGTTCCCTCTTGTCTGGCATTATGCCCCATAAATTCCAGTGCCTCATTTTCTCTGACTTTGATTTTTGTCTCTTCAACTAACCTCTGTTTGGTCATATTTCCCTATTCCAAATCTGGAAAATGACTCCAGGCAAAAATTAGTCTCATCTTAAGTGATTATATCCTCTTCATGGATCACTGCCTTGTCACAGTGACGGGACTTGCATAACTCAAGGAAGGTATGAGCCATGGCATGCGGGGCCACCCAAGACAGAGGGGTCATAGTGGAGAGTTCTGACAAAATGTGACTCACTGGAGGAGGCAATGGCAAACCACCTAGTATACTTGCTGTGAAAACCCCATGAACTGTATAAAAAGGCAAGAAGATATGACACTGAAAGATGAGTCCTCCAGGTTGAAGAGCAGAGGACAACTACTAATAGCTTGAGAAAGAATGAAGCAGATGGGCCAAGCAGAAATGATGCTCAGCTGTGGATGTGTCTGGTGATGAAAGTAAAATCTAATGCTATAAAAGACAGACTTGCATAGGAACCTGGAATGTTAGATCCATGAATCAAAGTAAACTGGACATGGTCAAGCAGGAGATGCAAGAGTAATAATGGACATCTTAGGAATCAGTGAACTAAAATGGATGGGAATGGGCAAATTTAATTCAGATGACCATTATATCTACTATTGTGGGCAAGAATACCATACAAGAAACAGAGTAGCCCTCATAAACAACAGAAGAGTCTGAAATACAGAACTTGGGTACAACCTCAAAAATGACAGAATGATCTCGGTTCATTTCCAAGGCAAACCATTCAACATGACAATAATTCAAATCTATGTGCAAACCACCAAAGACGAAGAAGCTGAAGTTGATCAGTTCTATGAATACCTAGAAGACCCCCTAGAATTAACACCAAAAAAAAAAAAAAAAAGATGTCCTTTTCACTGTAGGGGACTGGAATGCCAAAGTAGGAAGTCAAGAGACACTTTTAGAGTACAAAATGAAGCAGGGTAAAAACTAACAGAATTCTGCCAAGAGAAGGCACTGGTCATAGCAAACCCTTTTTCAACAACACAAGAGACAACTTTACACATGGACATCAACAAATGCTCAATACCAAAATCAGACTGATTATACTATTTGTAGCCAAAGATGGATAAGCCATATACAGCCAGCAAAAATAAGACCTGGAGCTGACTGTGACTCAGATTGTCAGTTTCTCATAGCATAATTCAGGTTTAAACTAAAGAAAGTAGAGAAAACCACTAGGCCAGCCAGGTGCAATTTAAATAAAATTCCCTATAAATATACAGTGGAGGTAATGAATAGATTCAAGGGATTAGAGCTGTAAACAGAGTGTCTGAAAAATGGACAGAGGTCTGTAATATGGTATAGAAGGCAGTGAACAAAACAGTCCCAAAGAAAAATAAAAGCAAGAAGGCAAAGTACCTGTCTGAGGAGGTTTTACAAGTAGCTAAGGAAAGAAGTATTAGGAAAGTATTAATAGTAGTATTATTAGTAGAAGTATTAGTAGGAAAGAAATAGGAAAAGGTGTACATCAAGACTGTATATTGTCACCCTGCTTATTTAACTTATATGCAGAGTACATCATGAGAAACGCTGGACTGGAAGAAACACATGCTGGAATCAAGATTGCTGGGAGAAATATCAATAACCTCAGATATGCAGATGACACCACCCTTATGGCAGAAAGTGAAGAGGAGCTAAAAAGCCTCTTGATGAAAGTGAAAGAGGAGAGTGAAAAAGTTGGCTTAAAGCTCAACATTCAGAAAACGAAGATCATGGCATCTGGCCCCATCACTTCATGGGAAATAGATAGGAAACAGTAGAAACAGTGTCAGACTTTATTTTTGGGGGGCTCCAAAATCACTGCAGATGGTGACTGCAGCCATGAAATTAAAAGACGCTTACTCTTTGGAAGAAAAGTTATGACCGACCTAGATAGCATATTCAAAAGCAGAGACATTACCTTGCCGACTAAGGTCCGTCTAGTCAAGGCTATGGTTTTCCCTGTGGTCATGTATGGATGTGAGAGTTGGACTGTGAAGAAGGCTGAGCACTGAAGAATTGATGCTTTTGAACTGTGGTGCTGGAGAAGACTCTTGAGAGTCCCTTGGATTGCAAGGAGATCCAACCAGTCCATTCTGAAGGAGATTAGCCCTGGGATTTCTTTGGAAGGAATGATGCTAAAGCTGAAGCTCCAGTACTTTGGCCAACTCATGCGAATAGTTGACTCATTAGAAAAGACTGTGATGCTGGGAGGGATTGGAGGCAGGAGAAGGGGACAACAGAGGACGAGATGGCTGGATGGCATCACTGACTCGATGGGCATGAATCTGGGTGAACTCATGATGAAAGTGAAAGAGGAGAGTGAAAAAGTTGGCTTAAAGCTCAACATTCAGAAAACGAAGATCATGGCATCTGGCCCCATCACTTCATGGGAAATAGATAGGAAACAGTAGAAACAGTGTCAGACTTTATTTTTGGGGGGCTCCAAAATCACTGCAGATGGTGACTGCAGCCATGAAATTAAAAGACGCTTACTCTTTGGAAGAAAAGTTATGACCGACCTAGATAGCATATTCAAAAGCAGAGACATTACCTTGCCGACTAAGGTCCGTCTAGTCAAGGCTATGGTTTTCCCTGTGGTCATGTATGGATGTGAGAGTTGGACTGTGAAGAAGGCTGAGCACTGAAGAATTGATGCTTTTGAACTGTGGTGCTGGAGAGACTCTTGAGAGTCCCTTGGATTGCAAGGAGATCCAACCAGTCCATTCTGAAGGAGATTAGCCCTGGGATTTCTTTGGAAGGAATGATGCTAAAGCTGAAGCTCCAGTACTTTGGCCAACTCATGCGAATAGTTGACTCATTAGAAAAGACTGTGATGCTGGGAGGGATTGGAGGCAGGAGAAGGGGACAACAGAGGACGAGATGGCTGGATGGCATCACTGACTCGATGGGCATGAATCTGGGTGAACTCCGGGAGTTGGTGATGGACAGGGAGGCCTGGCGTGCTGCGATTCATGGAGTCGCAAAGAGTCGGACACAACTGAGTGACTGGACTGAACTGAACTGAAGGAAAGAAGAGAAGTGAAAATCAATGGAGAATGGGAAAAGTACATCCAACTAAATGCAGAGTTCCAAAGAATAGCAAGGAGAGACAAGAAGGCCTTCTTCAGTGAACAATGCAAAGAAATAGAGGTAAATAACAGAAGGGGTTAGACTAGAGATCTCTTCAAGAAAATTGGAAATATCAAAGGAACATTTCATCCAAAGATGGGCACAATAAAGGACAGAAATAGTAAAGATCTGTTGGAAGCAGAAGAGATCATGAAGAGATGGACAGAACACAGAATATTGTACAAAAAATATCTTGATGACTCAAATAACCATGACGGTTTGGTCACTCACCCAGAGCCAGACATTCTAGAGCGTGAAGTTAAGTGGGCCTTAGGAAGCACTGCTATTAATAACGCTAGTGGAGGTGATGGAATCAGATAAACTTTTATGAAATGCTTTGGGAAGTAGGATATTTTGGAAGAGAGAGAGTATGAGAGTTTTCTTGATGAAAATAGTAGAGACTGATTTCTTTGTTGCTGTTGTTTAGAGGGTGATGTCTAGATTTTAGCTAAAGCAAGATTTTCCTGTAGCCATCAGTTTGCCTGCCACTTTCTAATTTCTGTATTGAAACTAAATTGGTATGATCCTGGAAGAAGAAGTTGAATCATCAGCTTTCTGATAATGAAAGATTAACAATTCCCTTAATAATCTTAGGTGCTCTTTTGAGAGTTTCTTGGGGAAGACTGGTCTAGAGTCCTCCAGAGCATTTTTCAAAGTTGACAATCTGTGGAAACCTCAAGATAACAGCCTCATTTCTTCTCAGACTTTTCTTCCACATCTTGCTCATGTACTCTATGTCTCAGGTAGGCAGGTGTCAATCACTCAGCAGTGTCCGACTCTTTGCAACCTTGTGGACTGTAGCCCACCAGGCTCCTCTGTTCATGGGGTTCTCCAGGTAAGAATATTGGAGTGGGTTGCCATTTCCTCCTCCTAGGGATCTTTCTGACCCAGGGTTCAAACCCACGTCTCTTATGTCTCCTGTATTGGCAGGCAGGTTCTTTACCACTAGCGCCACCTGAGATAATAAGTCAGGTATGATATACTGATTTGCCTCCAATTTTTAAAAACTCCTAAAGACTGTCCTTTCATATGCCTGATTTGTCAAGTTCATGACATAGTAAAAAAGGTAAGAAGAATTATGACAAATATAAGTAGCTGAGACCTTTTTTAAATTTATAAATAGTTTTAATTCAATATTCCAAGGTAAATTGATATAACTATTATCTGATGATGGTATGTATAATGTCTAGATTTATAGAAACCCACCTTAACAGAAGAGTTGATTTTATTGTAATAACAACAGGATTGCCTGCTTTTTTTTTTTTTTTTTAATTGTGGGCAATCTCACAGCTCAGATTAAAAAAACAAACAAATCAAGGCTTTCTTACATAAAATTCCTGCATGATCCGCATCATCCGCACATTGCAGGAGCAATTGAAAGAGAAAAAAAAAATCCACATTTTAATGAGAAAATTGCCTAAATTTTCTGACAAGTTTAACTTGGTCTGAATATTTGATTTACCCAAATTTAGTGACCTCAAGGGCTACATCAAATTGGAAACTATATTGTCTCATCAAATCATTATAGCAGGCCTAAGAGGTTACTTGCATCTACTGAAAAACATTCCATTACAGTTATCTGATAATAATAGACTTTATATTGTCAAGCTCTTAAAAATACTGCTTTGTTTTATCATTCACCAGCCATATCTGCCTTTGTAGTCACACTTAGCGAAGTCCCCAAACCTAGCCTAGATATTGAATCCAAATCAAGGAACATGTGTGAGATGTGATTTGACCGTTCTTGAATCAGATCATACCAAATGTTCCCAACAACTCATATTGCCATACACTGCCACATTAGAGAAACATGGACACTTGCAGTCCACTGCAAAGATTACCACACAAACCTTAACCCAGCTGACAGATACTTTCTTTTCTTCATGAAGTCAACATAATAACGCTGCCAACAAAACACTAACAAAGCTCCTCTACAACTTGCTTAGATGGAAACTTTATCTTCTCTTAGAAAGCCAGCACTTTCTTAAAAGAGGTATACTGTGAACTTTACCTTTTGTAAATGATTGTTACCTTTTTATACTATACTGGTCCTTGAAGATTAAAATGGAGTTTCTTTTTTTAATTAATTTTTATTTTTTAGTTTGTTTTGCTTTATAATACTGTATTCGTTTTGCTACACATCGACATGAATCAGCCACAAGTGTACATGAACTCCCAATCCCGACCACCACCTCCCGCCTCCCGCCCCACACCCTCTCTCTGGATTATCCCCGTGCATCAGTCCCAAGCATCCTGCATCCTGCATCAAACCTGGCCTGGTGATTCATTTCACTTATGATACATGTTACACTGCCACTCTGCCAACCCATCCCACCCTCTCCCTCTCCCACAGAGTCCAAAAGGCCGTTCTATACATCTGTGTCTCTTTTGCTGTCTTGCGTACAGGTTTATCATTACCATCATTCTAAATTCCATATATATGTGTAAGTATACTGTATTGGTGTTTTTCTTTCTGACTTACTTCACTCTGTATAATCGGCTCCAGCGTCATCCACTTCGTTAGAACAGATAAAATGGAGTTTCCAACTGAATGAAAATAAGGCCACAGAAACATGGAAAAGAGCATAGTGGTGTAAGCCAAACATACCATATAAGGGTTGACCAAACAATGCTGAGTTAATTTTGCTGGCTAAATGTTTAACATACTTGATCACATTTACGTATATTATTCAACTATAGCTTAGATTACAATCTTACCCTATTACTTTTTCAATAGTGCATGAGTGAGTGCTCAGTAGCTCAGTCATGTCTGACTCTTTGCAACCCCAGGGACTGTAACCCAGGTTCCTCTGCTCATGGAATTTTCCAGGCAAGAATACTGGAGCAGGTTGCCTCTTCCTGCTCTAGGAAATCTCAACCCAGGGATTGAACCTGAGTCTCCTGAGACTCCTGCCTTAGCAAGGGGTTCTTTACCACTAAGCCACCTGTAATATTTCTCCTAATATCCCAACCAAAAGGTTTTATCCTGACTACAAATAGCCCAATAGCCCAGATTCTCAAGCTGGGCTGACCTAATCCAGAAAAAATATTTTATTTCTAGATCTGATTACTCTGAAAATGTTATTCTGTCATTCTTATTATTAAAAGCATTATTCAACCTTATTACTTATCTATTATCAACTTGACTATGCTCCCCAGAATAGTACAGAACAGACTTCCAGTAAAGCAAGCTTCTCACAAACCTGAGACTCCACTCTCATTTCCTCATTTCAAAAATAAATAATAAGCCACAGATCTAAAGTTGGATTAGCTCCAAATTATTGTTCATTTTGATCAAAACATATTAGATCCTAAAAACTTAGGTTAAATAATCTGAAATAAATAATGAACTTTCCATGTATTTTCTTCCTAACTCTGCTCATAAATAAAAGGTAACAAAACAAAAAGAAGTAGAACTTCTTCCTCAACCTGAATCAGACCACCACTCTCTGCTTAGAAAATGGATGAGGCTGTGGCCATGGTAGAGCCAATGGAGATAAAAGCATGCAGCTCCTGAGTGTTCCAGTCAGATTACCCATTTTAGTTCAAACTCATATGCACTATATAGTTTCAAAATAAGTCTCTCATTCATATGTTCAAACTAGGACTCATGCCTATAATGAGCTCCACCAACTGCAATCTGATAACAGCAAGACAGTTATAAATATGCTAGGAGAATAATTGTTCTTGTTTTAAATAGTACAAAAGGAAGGAAACTGAACTGGAAATTTCCCATCCATTTTGATTTCTACTTTACATGTAAATGAATCATTACATTAAATACAACAATTTTTATGTAATATTACAGTTCTATACTGCCAGATTCAAAGGTGATAGAACCTGAATGATCTAAATTTAGAAAATCTGTCATTGTCTTTAAGCATCAAAACTATAAAATTGGACTCTGTAATGGGGAATGTATCCCTTAAAAATGGGCTTCCCCGGTTGCTCAGTGATAAACTATCTGCCTACAATGAAAGAAACACAGAAGACAAAAGTTTGATCCCTGGGTCAGGAAGATTCCTGGAGACGGGAAAGGATACCCACTCCAGTATTCCTGCCTGGAGAACTCAATGGACAGAGGAACGCAGCAGGCTACAGTCCATAGGGTCACATAGAGTTGGACATGACTGAAGCAACTTAGCACATCCTCTAAAAATACTTCTTTACATGACTGACTTCAATATTTTGCATGAAAACATTTATGTATGCAATAGCTCTATGAACCCTCAAACCAAAAGGGTATCTCTAGTTTATACAATAAAAATGTGAACTATTCTGGAGGGATTTAATCTCAGTTTTTCTGAACTGGGGGACAAACAGTACAGCTGGGGTTAGGAATGAGGCTCCTTACTGAAAAGAAGGTAACAATCCAGAGTCTGCATGCATAAAAATGAACCCTCCAGTTCCCTGATCCCTTTGAACCCTAGGAATTTGTTTGCAAAGTTTATATTATCCCAGAGAGGAGACTGGAGGTTCTCCTTTGGGAAAATGACTAATCTACAAGAAAAGATATTGAAATTAAAATTTGGAGAGCCCCTAACAAAATAGGCTGATTACCCTGCACCATCTGACTCAGTCTATGAGGGACACAGTCCTGCCCAGTGAGCTTTCCATGCTGAATACAGATGGAGGCAAGAGTTGCCACACCCTTGAAGACACCTCTCACAGAAGGCAGCGACTAAAACAAACAACAAAGGAATGCATATAACACAGAGGCAATGAAGGAAGAAGTGACCTGAAAGACAAAAGCATTCCTATAGACAAAATCATTCTTATAGCCAGGAAGAGATCAAAACGTTACTAAAAGAAACAAAGACAGAGGGAGATAGGGAGGAGAGGAGACTCAAAGATACACACACACACACACACACACACAAATTTGACAAATTTAAAAATATGATGGCAGACTATTGTAAGACAACATTAATAAAGATTTAAATATAACAGAAAAATCTTCAATAAAGAAAAATATAAAGACAGTGTATTGGATATAATGGTGAAAAGATGTGACTATAAAAGGATTTTGTAGGGTAGTCTGCCTTTGAACAACAGGAGTTATAGAGAGAACAGAATAAAAAATAGGGGAAGAATTTACCAAGGAAAAAATTCCAGTGTTTCCCAGGTAACAAAATCATTAATTTATAAACTGAAAGAACCCACAGAAAGATCCAAAATTTAAATTCAAAAGACCTCAATCAAGGCATGTAATCACAAAATATCAAGACATCAAGAAGAAAGAGAATATTCTAAAAGCTTCTGGTGCTAATTTCCTTCAGTCTTGTCCAACTCTGTGGGACCCCATGGACTGCAGCCCACCTAGCTCCTCTGTCCGTGGGTTTCTAGTGGGTTGCCATTTCCTTCACCCAGGATCTTCTCTACCCAGGGATCAAACCTGCATCTCTTAAGTCTTCTTCATTGTCAGATGGGTTCTTTACCACTAGTGCCACCTGGGAAGCTTAAAAACTTCTAGGAAGAAGTTAAAGAGGACATACAAAGCATTAGGAATTAAAATGGCAAAAGAAATTTCAGCAGGAACATTAGAAGTTAGTATAAAATGGAAAAACAATTTCAAATTTGTGAAGAAAAGAGTATTTCCAACACATTTTCATACCAAACCAAGCCAGCTATCAAATGTGATAGAATATAAAACATATTCAATTATGAAAGATTTTCAAAATTTGTCTTCTCTGAGTTATTTCTTGGGAAACTACTGAAAAATATGTTTCACTCAAAAAATTTACCAAATCAGTAAAGATAAAAACATAGGGTCTAGGAAACAGGGATTCAAGCTCAAAGCAAAGAGGATTCCTAGGATAACAAATAGTAATGATATATACAAAGCCTAGAGAAATCTCCAGGAAGAATGTGTAATAGAAAAAGTTATAACAGATTTTCTGATGTTTCTGACCATAATAAAGATGTTTTAGAGTTCCTTCCAGGAATTTATGTTGAAAATATTGACATCCTCATAGAAGTTGAATAATTTTTTTCCAAGTTGAAATATTTATTTTTTACTTTACAATACTGTATTGGTTTTGCCATACATTGACATGAATCCACCACAGGTGCACATGAGTTCCCAATCCTGAACCCCCCTCCTACCACCTTCCCCATATCATCTCTCTGGGTCATCCCAGTGCACCAGCCCCAAGCATCCTATATCGAACCTAGACTGGTGATTCGTTTCTTACATGATAGTATACATGTTTCAATGTCTTTCTCCCAAATCATCCCACCCTCTCCCTCTCCCATAGAGTCCAAAAGTCTGTTCTATACATCTGTGTCTCTTTTGCTGTCTCGCATACAGAGTTATCATTATCATCTTTCTAAATTCCATATATATGTGTTAGTATACTGTATTGGTGTTTTTAGAAACATATTAACATAGGCATAATCAGGAAAGCCATAAAGACGAAACACCTAAAATTGTATAAGTAATTAATTGTGTAGAATGAGCTTTGAGAGAAGTAGAATTCTATACTTACTTGAGCTGCAAACTATAAATTTAGAAATTTTTTAAAAGGTCTGTATTAACACACAGGATCTTTAAGCCTCATGTCCACTTCCTGAAAATTATCTCAGGGAAAAATAAATCAAAGGCAAACACAAGAGTATACCTACAGCTATGTTCATTATAGCATTGCTTATTATAATAGGAAACAGAAAGTAATCAAAATGCTCAGAAATAGATTAGTTCAAGTATGTCCTGACATACATTAGTGAATACCAATACTAAATATGAAGTTGCAGGTAAATTTTTATGTTAAACATTTTCACAATATATTATTAAAATGGTAATCACATGAGCCTATCTTTCATAAATAAGAAAATGACATTAAAATGTCTGATAGAAACTTAAGGAATGAAAAATGACATTAATCATCATGAATTCTGGGTGAAAGGAGTACAGAAACGTCTTTTTTCAAGCAACTTTGTTTCTCTTTTTCACCTACACTAAAAACATGATAGTGGTTTGGGAAAATGGTAACAACAGCTCCTCTTATCAAAAGCTTGTCTATTTTCTCATCCCTTGACTCTAGCTGGCCTTGTGACCTGCTTTCACCAGCAGAAGGTGGCAAAGATACATTCCATCAGTGCTGAATCTAGGCTTTACTAAGAAGAAAATGTTTCCTCTACCAACTCAGGCACTTAGGGACCTGCAAATTAATTGACAACAGACAGGTTAACAAGGAAAGAATTTAATTCACCGGCATGTGGGATCATCCCATAAGGAATGGATCACCAAACAGCTAGGAATAAAGGCTTTGTATACCAGTTTAATAGGGAAAAGAGGGGGAGAGAGCTTCTTTGGAAAACATATAGGCTTCCAGGAGGAAAAGCTGGAAGATATGGAAGTTTCTGATAAATTGTATTTAGAAATTTCTCATCCCAGTGCAAATGGGCAGTCTCCTTTCTCACTGGAAGCTCCTGCAGAAAGGGGATTTATAGCAAATACATTCTCAGAAAACTCTGGCTTTAATCAAATAAGAGAGACTCAGCAAAGGTTTCTTCCTTTATCTCCAACATCTTCATTTTAGAGTCACCTTTATACCAGTTTGGTGAGATGGGTCCTTGAACCTCAAGACAATGTGCAGCTGCTGCTCTCCCATTTCTGTTCTCTATGCCTATAATGGTCCCCATGAAATAAGCTTAGTGGAGAACAACAATACATATAGAGGCCCTGCCATCCTAGCTAAGGTTCCTAAATCAGCTAGTCCCACTCCTGAGCAGCTGAACTCAAACTCACTAGCCAGACCAGCTGAGCACAGCCAAACAAGGCCCAGACAAGAACCACCAGCTGAATCCAGCCTGCACTGCCAACCTACAGTAACATCATTGTGTTCAGTTACAAAGTTTTGGGGTTAGCATGCTTTGTAGCAATAGATAGAGAAATATATTGTTTTCAAGAAACTATGGTAATGAATGATTTACTAAAAACAATTAATGATTGTTTAATCACAAAAGCTAAAGAATTGGTAACATGAAAAAAATTCATCTTAAAATGATGGACAAGAAATTTATTAAGATCTTTCCTAGTTGTTTATATAAGAAGAACAAGAAATGATATTAAATTTGAAGGAAATAAAAGGGAACCTTTCTCTATATCCAAGGCACAATAATTAACGTGATGGCTTTGCTCCACTCAGTGGGAATTACTGAGTCAAACATTTTACAGGGATCCCAGAAATACAAAACAGACTTTCAGTACAACTTTGAACAATGTATTTGAGATCAAAAGAAGCTAAAATCATAAGTCCTTAGATATGGAAACAGGAAGTGATGGAGAAGAGATATGCCAACAGCATGCACTGAGTTTGCCCTCAGCTGTTATGACTCAAAGAGGCCATTACTGGAAGAGCACTGTTGCTCAGCCTCAGGGTTCACATAGAGATTACCAGCTTGTTCTTTTATCTTTATTATTACTAGTATATACCCCAGCCATTACTGCTGTGTAGGACTGGACAACTGGTTGTTCTGATGTGGTTTTAAGCCTTTCCTAGATGTACCTAGCATTAAGCACCCCTAGTTGGGATAGGAAAATAGATGGGAAAGGGAAACCATTTCTTCCCCCCTATTGCACTTTAAATCTTACAATACTCAATCAAGATTCTATGAAACAGCTGATTGTTTAAAAAAGAAAAAAAAAATGCACTTTTTCCTGATTTCCTCAACAGCAATGCCTGGAAGCATATTTGCATGTAAAATACACTGTGCTATAAAGTTAGCTGTGTTCCTTGAGAGACCATTTAGCATTGCTTTGTTTTGTCATTTGTGTAAGAGACCAAGTTTTATTTTACAGAGATTTATGGGATCCAGTCATTTGTTTCAATGCAGGGCAGTTGTTGAAAATCTGTGCTTAGTCACCCAGTTATGTCCAACTCTTTGTGACCCCATGGACTGTAGCCCTCCAGGTTTCTATGTTCATGGGATTTTCCAGGGAAGAATACTGGAGTGGGTTGCTATTTCCTACTCAAAGGGATCTTCCTAACCCAAGGATTGAACCCACATCTCTTGCATCTCCTGCACTGGCAGGCAGATTCGGTACCACTGTGTTGAAAATCTAGTTGGTCATTGAAATGACACATGACATTTTCTGGTGGTAAGGATGAGATACCTTTTTTTGATAAGGCTTCTTTCACAATAGAGAAAGGGCCACACAATAATTAAAAATAATACTGTATCACAATAAAATACAAAACAGTATCTACCCTATAATTACATTATCTAAATATTACATAGGGTAGTGGGCAAACTGCTACTGCTAAGTCACTTCAGTTGTGTCGGACTCTGTGCGACCCCAGAGACAGCAGCCCACAGGCTCCCCCATCCCTGGGATTCTCCAGGCAAGAATACTGGAGTGGGCTGCCATTTCCTTCTCCAATATATGAAAGTGCAAAAGCTGCAAATATTATCAAAAATATGTGTTGATATGTTGGTACATAAATTCATTTCAAATTTATTACTATGTTTTTGATAGTGTTAGTGCAATACATATTTTCTTCAAAAAAATTTTAAGTAGCAGGACAACAACAGCAGTATATGTGTGAGTGGCCCGGTCAAGTCTGACTCTCCGTGACCCTTTGGACTGTAGCCTGCCAGCAGTATCAGTTCAGTTCAGTCGTGTCCAACTCTTTGCGACCCCATGAATCGCAACACGCCAGGCCTCCCTGTCCATCACCAACTCCCGGAGCTCACTCAGACTTACGGCCATCAAGTCAGTGATGCCATCCAGCCATCTCATCCTCTGTCGTCCCCTTCTCCTCTGCCCCCAATCCCTCCCAGCATCAGAGTCTTTTTCAATGAGTCAGCTCTTCACATGAGGTGGCCAAAGTACTGGAGTTTCAGCTTTAGCATCATTCCTTCCTAAGAAATCCCAGGGCTGATCTCCTCTGGAATGGACTGGTTGGATCTCCTTGCAGTCCAAGGGACTCTCAGGAGTCTTCTCCAATACCACAGTTCAAAAGCATCAATAAACCTTCTTAAATACTTAAACATTTTATTGCAGATTCTGACTTAATGTATCAAACTGCTGCTTTGAAACATATTCAAAGGCTTAGTGTTAGCCCCTTCCTGAATTACATATGCTTTTATTCTATCCTGAAGCAAATTCATAAAGAACTCTTGAAAATCTAAGAGAGCTGAATACGTGCTACAATAAGTTTCTCAAAGCACTTGCTTCATCTAAAGTCTGGGGAAAGCAATGAATATTCAGGATTCAAGGAACATATGTAAATTTTATGAATTAGATTAACAGCTTGATGAGGGCATCATTTTTTAAAGTGCACATTTCTGCTGCCCCAATACTAATATTCCTCTAGGAGCTGGCAGTAACTTACAAAGTAATGATCAACAGAAATGAATGACTTCTTATAAATGGGCAATTTTATTACAGGAATCAAGTTTTATAATTACTTCTGTTGTTGTTTAGTCACTAAATTGTGTCTGACTCTTTTGCAATCCCCGAACCATAGTCCACCAGGCTCCTCTATCTGTGGAATTTCCCAGGCAAGAATATTAGACTGGGTTGCCATTTCCTTCTCCAGGGGATCTTTTTGACCCAGGATCAAACCCATGTCTCCTGCATTGACAGGCAGATTCTTTACTGCTGAGCTACCATGGAGGCCCCTGATTATGCCTATACACGTCCTTTAACTAATGGTACTGATGATAAGCCTCATGTTAAACAGTTACACCTTCTTTCTAAATTATGTCATTCAAATTCCTGAGTCTTTCACCTTGTGTTACCTGTAAGGTTTGAAATTATAATGGTGAATATTGAGTCCCCAGCCATCTCTTGTTAAAAAAAACAATCATGCTTACAGTAATAATAGCTACAATTACTGAGGATGTGTAAAGTACTCTATCAGGCATGTTACATAATTCTCACTACAACATTGTGAGATCACTTAATACTCCCATATTATAACCATGATGTAAATGAAAATTCAACCCTAGAATAGTTGATTTACCTATTTCCTTGAAATTGGCTGATATTACCTTGTAAGCTGAGTTGCAAGCTATTTGAATTGGAAGCTGTACAAGCTGATTGAAAATTGTTCTTCTACTATACGGAAAAACCTTTGAGAATTGGGATCCCAGCTATCTGAATATTTTGAGAGAGCCCACCCATAGGGACATTGGCTGATTTTGTGTTTAAAAACCATGGTCCTTTCTCATCTGCATTTCTAACTAAATAAGCCTACCTGACCAAAGGTAATTTAGAATATTAATGGCCATTATGGGCAGTTTTTGAATCCCCAAACTTAATTCTCTTAAAAATCAATTTGGATTACAATAGCTCAAAATTTTCCATAACTGAATGGTAGGCCTAGTTCAATTGGTGTTTTGAGGTTTACAAACAATATCTGGAGCTTAAAATTGCCTTTCTGCAAAATAAGATTTTAAGGTTAACTGAGGCAAACAAAGTGACTGACAAAGGATTAACCTCCAAAACATACAAAAAGCTCATGAGCTTAATATTAAAAAAAAAAACAACCCAGTCAAAAAATGGGTATAAAATCTAAATAGACATTTTTCCAAAGAAGACATATGAATAGCCAAAAAAGCACATGAAAAAATGCTCAACATCACTAATTATTAGAGAACTACAAATCAAAACTACAATGAGGTATTACTCACACTAGTCAGAATGGCCATTATCAAATAATCTACAAACAATAAACGCTGGAGAGGTGGTGGAAGAAAAAGGGAACCTTTCTACACTGTTGGTCGGAATATAAATTGGTACAACCATTATGAAGAAGAGTATGTGGATTTCTTAAAAAAAAATAGAACTACATATGATCAGCAATCCTATTCCTAGGCATATATCTAAAGAAAATAATAATTTGAAAAGATATATGCATCCCAATGTTCATTGCAACACTGTTGACAATAGGTGGGAAATGGAAGCGACCTAAATGACCATCGGTAGATGAATGGATAAAGAAGATATGGCACATATATGCAAAGGAATATTACTCAGACATAAAAAGAATGAAATAATGCCATTTACAGCAACATACATGGACCTACAGAGTGTCATACTGCATGAAGTAAGTCAGATAAAAACAAATATCATATGATATCACCTATATCTGGAATCTAAAAAAATGTGGTACAAATGAACTTATTTATAAAATAGAAAATAGAGTCACAGATGCAGAAAACAAACGTATGGTTACCAAGGAGATAAAGGGGGGATAAGTTGGGAGACTGGGATTGACATATACATACTGCTATATATAACATAGATAATTAATAAGAAAGAACCTACTATGTAGCACAGGAACTCTACTCAATAATCTAATGATTTATATGGAAAAAGAATCTAAAAAAGTTGTTTTTCAATTGCTCAATCATGTCTGACTCTTCTCACCTCATGGACTGCATCATACCAGGCTTCCCTGTCCTTTACCATCTCCCTAAGTTTGCTCAAACTCATGTCCATTGAGTTGATGATACCATCCAACTATCTCATCCTCTGTCACTCCTTTCTCCTTTTCCCCTCAATCTTTCTTGGCATCAGGGCCTTTTCCAGTGAGTTGGCTCTTCGCATCAGGTGGCCAAAGTAGGAGCTTCAGCTTCAGCTCAGTCCTTCCAGTGAATATTCAGGGTTAATTTTCTTTAGGACTGACTGGTTTGATCTCCTAGTTTCAATTCTTTCTGTTTCCCAATTTGGATATCTTTTATTTCTTTTGTTTCAAATTTCCGCAGCTAGGATCCATGATACAATATTGAACAGAAGTGATGGGAGTGAACATCTTTGTCTTATTCCTGATCTTAGCAGGGAAAGCATTCAGACTTTCAACATGAAGCATGGTGTTAATTTGGGTTTATTGCATATATCCTTTATCAGTTGAAGTAAATTCCCTGTATATCTAGTTTGAGGTTTTTTAAATCCTGAAAAAAAATTTTTTTAGCAAATGCTTTTTATCCATCTATTGAGATTACTTTTGTGTATTTTCTATCCTTTTTTCCTATTTGGTTTTCTTAAACCAACCTTGCGTTGAAATGATAAATACCACTTAGCCATGGAGTGTAATCCTTTTAAGTTTCCACTCAGGATTTGTTCATCCAAACTGAAATCAAAGTCTTAGGCAACTGTGATATTACTATTTTCAGTAACATCCTTGGGGGTGCAGGGCATTTCCACTGAACTCAGTTCTAAGTGTAATCAGATAGCCATATCACCCTGGAAATAGAGATTTTTCAGGAAGCTGCAAATTTGGAGGAGGTGGGTGTGGGGTGGGAAATGTACTGTCTGGGGATAGAACATTTAATGGAGCTCCAAAAGATGTCAGTCCCCATTGTTCACAAGGCTGCCAGCAGGAACCATGACAATGAGCTGGGAAAACAAAGAGGATGAGACTAGCCCCCAGTTAAAACATTAAAGATCCTTTCATCTTTCTCTTGCACAAATGCTGTATAGTTTTTTCTTTGTCTTTGGTTAATTTCCATTGTTCTGAAATGGTTGTTTTGCCATATTTTCTCAGTTTTTTATGATAGACTGAGTCCACTAAGGTCCATAATGGTTCACTCTCTACCAGTTCAAAAGATGTACTATTGCCTGGCTTAAGAGGATGGTTTGTGCACAACTGGACACATGATAGTTTGATTCACTGCAATGACTTGCATAACATTTTGCAGAAATTCAGAGCTGGACAGGACCATTTTTTTGTAACTCATTTAACAAATATTTATAAATATTTAAATTTTTAAATAATGTACATACTAATAATCAATGAATAAGACTACACTCCCATCATCAACATGAGTAAGTCTGTCTGGAGCAGAGGAACTATTATGGAGCATATACTATTTGCCACTCCTATTAGTGAGATCACTTTTAGAAACAGAGGGGAAAAAAATTGAATCTTTTCTAAAAGACACTATCTTAAGCTGAGACATGAAGGATGAATATGACATTTCCAGTTGAACCTAGCACAGGAGAATATCCCTTGGTATAGAACATGGACTTCAGAGAATGAAGGATCACATTTAATAAGGGATTAATCCTGATATTGGAGGTAGAATATTTAATGGAGCCAATGGTTCCTGTCTATTTAGTTTAACTCAACAGAGGGAAGAATAAATACTTTTTAACTGAGTAACTATATCTTCACTTGATCAAGAATTTAATAACAAAATTTTAGATAACAAAAAGAAACAAATATGTTTGCCATTATAATATACACCTAAGAATTTCATTGCAATGAGATGACAACTGGCTATATAAGCTATGCTCTACTGTTATAGTCAACTTCAGAGTCTATAAGTCTATAGTACCTATTTATTCCTGAGGAGTCAAAAACTAAATTAAAACATATTAACCCCCCCCCAAAAAATCTACTTCTGCTTTATTGACTACGCCAAAATATTTGACTGTGTAGATCACAACAAACTGTGGAAAATTCTTCAAAAGTTGGAATATCAGACCACTTTACCTGCCTCCTGAGAAATCTGTATGCAGGTCAAGAAGCAATAGTTAGAACCAGATAAGGAACAATGGACTGCTTCCAAATTGGGAAAGGAGTATGTTAAGGTTGTATACTGTCACCCTGCTTTTTTAACCTATATACACAGTACATCATACAAAATGCCAGGCTGGATGAACACAAGCTGGAATCAAGATTGCTGGGAGAAATATCAATAACTTCAGATATGCAGATGACATCACCCTTATGGCAGAAAGCGAAGACCTAAAGAGCCTCTTGATGAAAGTGAAAAAGGAGAGTGAGAGAGTTTGCTTAAAACTCTACATTCGAAAAACTAAGATCATGGCATCTTGTCCCATCACCTCATGGCAAACAGATGGGGAAACAATGGAAACAGTGACAGACTTTATATTCTTGGACTCCAAAATCACTGCAGAGGTGACTGCAGCCATGAAATTAAAAGATGCTTTCTCCTTGGAAGAAAAGCTATGACCAACCTAGATAGCATATTAAAAAGCAGAGACATTACTTTGCCAACAAAGGTCCATCAAGTCAAAGCTATGGTTTTTCCAGTAGTCATGTATGGATATGGGAAAGAAAGCTGAGTGCAGAAGATTTGATGCTTTTGAACTGTGGTGTTGGAGAAGACTCTTGAGAGTCCCTTGGACTGCAAAGAGATCCAACCAGTTAATCCTTAAGGAAATCCATCCTGAATATTCATTGGAAGGACTGATGCTGAAGCTAAAACTCCAATACTTTGGCCACCTGATGCAAAGAACTGACTCATTGGAAAAGACCTTCATTCTGGGAAAGATTGAAGGTGGGAGGTGAAGGAGAGGACAGAGGATTAGATGGGCGGATGGCATCACTGACTCGATGGACATGAGTTTGAGCAAGCTCCAGGAGTTGGAAGGACACGGAAGCCTGGTGTGCTGCAGTCCATGGGGTCGCAGAGTCAGACACAACTGAGCAACTGAACTCAACTGATCTATTTATTCCTAAGAAGTCAAAAACTAAATAAAAGCATATTAAACTCAAGCAAAAAGATTATATACAATTTTGTTTGAAAAGCAATGTGGGAGGAAGAAACATGAAATCAGTTTGGTTTTGACCTTCCACCATACACAGTCTGAACTGCTCTGGTTAATGAAGACATTATCCAGTTGGAAAAATAGCTAAAAGAAGCCCTTGAGTTCATAGAGCTCAGTGACTTCATGTGGGTGATTCAAAGAAAATTTCAAAATGCCAGATGTATCCTTGCCATCAGATCTCATGGCTTGTGTGCAGCTCAGGGAAGAAAACTGAATCCTAAAAACTGGCATTTGGCCCAAAGCTGCCTTTATTCAACATAAATTAGAACACACATTTCACAAGACTACAAATTCTACGTGGTAATATTTTCAAGTGCCACCAGTGCTACTTACTACCTTCTTACCTCAAATGCATGAAACAAAGCAGGAAGAAGAATGAGGGAAGGGATGGTTAGGGAGTTTGGGATGGATATGTACACATTGTTATATTTAAAATGAATAACCAACAAGGACCTACCACACAGCACAGGGAACTTTGGTCAGTGTTATGTGGGAGCCTTGATGGGAGGATAGTTTGGGGGAGAACGGATACATGCATATGTATGGCTGAGTAGACCTGCTCCTTCAACAATTCTAAAGTCTCTCTTGAATCACACTCCCATGACCAGGACAATCTCTCATCTTATCAAAAGACTGTGATCATTTTAAACCAATCCTCTGTCCTCTTGTTTCTTCCCTTTCCTTTCAGGAGCTGCTTAAACAGGTTGCCTCCTTAGCAGCTTTAGGGTGCTTTTTGGAAAAAGTTATACTAAGACCTTAAGAGAAAATGTACATTTTAAATTATTTCCAAAGATAGAGAATAGGAACAAACTTACTGACCTTGCAGGCCTACAAGTCCTGTCCATTTTAAAGGGAAGGACAGAAGCTCAAGTTTGTAAGGTAGGAGACTCTTCAGCATCTGAGAATAAATCATTTATTAGGCTTGTAATTGTGGTCCCTGACCTTCTGTTTTCTGGACTTATTAATTATGCTGTAAAGTGGGGAAAGCCTTATCTGTTCAGACATATTTTAAGGAACTAAGTATAAACCAAATGTTTCTGTTAATATTAAAATTGAGCATATTTACAAAGAAAAAAAACACGTTTGCTATTCACCTGAAATTATCACAACATTGCCAATCAGTTATACTCCAATATAAAATAAAATAAAAAGTTAAAAAATATATTAAACATGGGGGTGGTCCAAGGATGGTAGAGGAACAGGACAGGGAGACCACTTTCTCCACCACAAATTCATTGAAAGATCATTTGAACACTGAGCAAATACCACAAAACAACTGCTGAACCCTGGCAGAGGACACAAGGCACCCAGAAAGGCAGCCCATTATCTTCAAAAGGAGGTAGGACAAAATATAAAAGATAAAAAGAGAGACAAAAGAGTTAGAGATGGAACCCATCCCACGGAGGGAGTCATAAAAGTTTCCAAATACCAGGAAACCCTCTCACCAGCAGGTCTGTGGGGAGTTTTGGAATCTCAGAGGGCAACATAACCAGGAGGAAAAATAAATAAATAAAACCCACAGATTACACCCCTAACTGCAACTCCCAGCAGAGAAGTAGCCCAGATGCTCGCATCTGCCACCAGCAAGCAGGGGCTGAACAGGGAGGCGCGGGCTGCATTGCTTAGGGTAAGGACCTGGCCTGCATGCCCTGAGGACAATCTGAGGGAGCTAACCTGAGACAGCAACACAAACTGTGGGATAGCCAGAGAGAGAATAAAAGAAGGAGAGAGAGAACCTACCAGCAAAAAGCTCTAACCTAAAGCACTGCCGAACCCACTCACAGAACAAAGGACTGAGCGAATAGCAGAGGAGAGCTAGCCTGCTGTGGACTGGCCTCTCCCCACACTGGAAGCAGAGAGGCAGGCGGGCAACAGCCAGAGCCAGAGGCGAGGGGCAAACTCAGCCCCAGAGATGGCATCCTCGACCAAACTGCAAGCAGGCTCCCAGTTGCTAACCAAGTCTTCCTGGGATCCTAGACGGTTGACATCCACCAGGAGAGTCACGCCAGAGATCAGCTCCCCAGAGGAGACACACAGCACACCTGAGATGGCGCTCCCACTGCACACCCAGGAAACCGAGTGGCTGGGACTGGGGAGGTGATAAGATGCACCGCCCCACCTGGGGAGAGTGCCCTCACCAAGCCCCTGGTCACCTGAGCTGCTCAGACCTGGGAAGGGCACAAAAGGCAGTCCCAACCGAGTCTGTGCCTTTGTGGAGTACACAAGAACCTAAACCTGAGTGGCTTAGACCTGGGAAGTGCACGCAACTCAGGGCCCACTTTAGACAGTTCCCGTGCAGAGCAACCTGGAGCCTGAGCAGTGTAGACCGGGAAAGCACACACGCTGTGAGTGGGGGCAAACCCAGTGTGGCCCAGACACTGCAAGCACTCCCCACACATGCCAGTGATATCTTGTGCAGTGTTCCTCCCTCCCCACAGCACAACTGAACAAGTGAGCCTAAATAAGTGACCACCTTCACCCCTTGTGTCAGGGTGGAAATTAGACACTGAAGAGACTTGCAAACAAAGGAAACCAAAATAAACAAAGAAGAGGGAACCGCTTTCAAAGTGACAGGCCCAACAGATTAAAACCCTGTAGTTAGCATCGACTGCATTGGAAGGGGCCTATAGACACTGAGAAGAAGCATAAGCTGAAACAAGGAACCATCTGAAACTGAGCTGAACCCACACTGACCTCAACAGCTCCAGAGAAATTCCTAGATATATTTTACTATTATTGTTTTTAATTTTTAAAGTTTATTATATCTTTAATTTTCATTTTTAAAACCTACTATTACCTTGCAAGAAAAATACCCTATTTTAAAAGCAAATTTCATATATATATCTTTTATAATTTTTGTGATTTTCTTTTTTTAATATTGTATTTTTGAGAATCTAACCTCCACTCTAGATTTTTAATCTTTGTTTTTTGGTATTTGTTATCAATTTTGTACCTTTAAGAGTCCAATCTTGAGTACCCATTTTTACTTGAAGTGAAGTGAAGTCACTCAGTCGTGTCTGACATTTTGCGACCCCATGGACTGTAGCCCACCAGGCTCCTCTGTCCGTGGGATTCTCCAGGCAAGAATACTGGAGTGGGTTGCCATTTCCTTTATCCAGGGGATCTTCCCGCCCTAGGGATTGAACCCAGGTCTCCTGCATTGCAGGCAGACGCCTTAACCTCTGAGCCACGATTACTGGTTTAATTGCTCTCTCCCCTTCTGACTCTCCTTTTTCTCCCCCAGGTCACCTCTATCTCCTCCCTCCCCCTTCTCTTCACTAGTTAACTCTATGAATCTCTTTGGGTGTTCCGAGCTGTGGAGAACATTTAGGAAACTGATTACTGACTAAATGGTCTCTCTCCTTTTGACTCCCCCACCTTTCCCCCTGGTCACCTCTACCTCCTTCCTCCCTCTTCTCTTCTCTGTGTAACTCGTGAACGTCTCTGGGTGTCACTCACTGTGGAGAATCTTTTCACCATTAACCTAGATGTTTTATCATCAGTTCTGTATGGATGAAGAAGTCTTGAGGCTACTCTTAGAATAAGACTGAAAACCAGAGGCAGGAGGCTTAAATCCAAAACTTCAGAACACCAGAAAACTCCTAACTCCAGGGAATATTAATCAACAAAAACTCATCTAAAAGCCTCCATACCTACACTGAAACCAAGCTCCACTCAAGAGCCAACAAGTTCCAGAGCAAGACATACCAAGCTAATTCTCCAACAACACAAGAACATAACCCTAAGCATTAAAATACAGGTGTCCAAAAGTCACACCAAACCCATAGGCACCTCAGAACTCACTACTGAACACTTCATTGCACTCCAGAGAGGAGATCCAGCTCCACCCACCAGAACGCCGACACGTGCTTCCCTAACCAGGATACCTTGACAAGCCACTTGTCCAATCCCACCCACAGGGAGGAACCTCCACAATAAAGAGGTACCACAAATTTCCAGAATACAGAAAGGGCACCCCAACACAGCAACCTAAAGAAGATGAAAAGGCAGAGAAATATTCAGCAGGTAAAGAAACATGATAAAAGCCTTCAAAACCAAACAAAAGAGGAGGAGATAGGGAATCTACCTGAAAAGGAATTCAGGATAATGATAATAAAAATGATGCAAAATCTTGCTGGGGGAAATGGAGTTACAGATAAATAATCTTGAGTCAAGGATTGAGAAGATGAAAGAAATGTTTAACAAGGACCTAGAAGAAATAAAAAGAGTCAATCAATAATGAATAATGCAATAACTGAGATCAAAAACATTCTGGAGGGAACCAACAGTAGAATAACTGAGGCAGAAGACAGGATAAATGAGGTGGAAGATAGAATGGTGGAAAAAATTGAAGTAAAGAGGAAAAAAGAAAAAGAATTAAAAGAAATGAGGACAACCTCAGAGACCTCTGGGACAATATTAAATGCCCCAACATTCGAATCATAGGAGTCCCAGAGAAGAAGACAAAAAGAAAGGCCATGAGAAAATATTTGAGGAGATAATAGTTGAAAACTTCCCTAAAATGGGGAAGGAAAAGCCACCTGAGTCCAAGAAACACAGAGAATCCCAAAGAGGATAAACCCAAGGTGAAACACTCCAGGACACGTTTTAACCAAATTAATGAAGATCAAACACAAAGAACAATTATTAAAACCAGCAAGGGAAAAATAATAAATAACGCACAAAGGGAATCCCATAGGGATAACAGCTAATCGTTCAATAGAAACTCTTCAAGCCAGAAGGGAATGGCAGGACATACTTAAAGTGATAAAAGAGAAAAACCTACAGCACAGATTACTGTGCCCAGCAAGGATCTCATTCAAATATGAAGGAGAAATAAAAAGCTTTACAGATAAGCAAAAGCTGAGAGAATTCAGCATCACCAAACCAGCTCTTCAACAAATGCTAAAGGATCTTCTCTAGAAAGGAAACACAGGAAAGGTTTATAGACTCAAATCCAAAACAACAAAGTAAATGGCAATGGGGTCATACTTACCAATAATTACCTTAAATGTAAATTGGTTGAATGCCCCAACCAAAATACAAAGACTGGCTGAATGGATACAAAAACAAGACCCCTGTCTACAAGAGACCCACCTTAAAACAAGGGACACATACAGACTGAAAGTGAAGAGCTAGAAAAAAGATATTTTACACAAGTGGAGACCAAAAGAAAGAAGGACAAACATGGAGGCTAAACAACACACTTCTGAATAACCAAATCACAAAAGAAATAGAAAAAAAAATCAAAGTATGCATAGAAATGAATGAAAATGAAAACACAACAACACAAAACCTATGGGATTCAGAAAAAGTAATGCTAAGGAGAAGGTTCACAGCAATACAAGCCTACCTCAAGAAACAGGTGAAAAATCAAATAAATAACCTAATTCTGCACCTAAAGCAACTAGAAAAAGAAGAAATGAAGAACCCCAAGGTTAGTAGAAGAATAGAAATCCTTAAAATTCAGGCACAAATAATGCAAAAGAAACAAAGGAGACCATAGCAAAATCAACAAAGCTAAAAGCTGGTTCTTTGAGAAGATAAATAAAATAAGCTAACCATTAGCCAGAGTCATCAAGAAAAAAGGGAGAAGAATCAAATCAACAAAATTAGAAATAAAAATGGAGAAATCATAACAGACAAAACAGAAATATAAAGGATCATAAGAGACAACTATCAGCAACTATATGCTAATAAAATGGACAACTTGGAAGAAATGGACAAATTCTTAGAAAAGTACAACTTTCCAAAACTGAACCAAGAAGAAATAGAAAAATCTCAACAGACCTATCACAAGCACAGAAGTCAAAACTGTAATCAGAAATCTTCCAACAAACAAAAGCCCAGAACCAGACGGCTTCACAGCTGAATTCTACCAAAAATTTAGAGAAGAGCTAAAACCTATCCTACTCAAACTCTTCCAGAAAATTGCAGAGGAAGGTAAACTTCCAAACTCATTCTATGAGGCCACCATAACCCTAATACAAAAACCTGACAAAGATGCCACAAAAAAAGAAAACTACAACCAAAATAACTGATGAACATAGATGCAAAAATCCTTAACAAAATTCTAGCAAACAATCCAACAACATATTAAAAAGATCATACATCATGACCAAGTGGGCTTTATCATAGGGATGCAAGGACTCGTCAATATTTGCAAGTCAAACAGTGTGATACACCACATCAACAAATTGAAAGAAAAAAAAAACATGATTACCTCAATAGATGCAGAGAAAGCCTTTGACAAAATTCAACATCCATTTATGAGAATAATTTTAAAAAAAAAAACCTCCAGAAAGCAGGAATAGAAGGAACATACCTCAACATAATAAAAGCTATATATGATAAACCCACAGCAAACATTATCCTCAATGGTGAAAAACTGAAAGCATTTCCCCTAAAGTCAGAAATGAGACAAGGGTTCCCACTCTCACCACTACTATTCAACATAGTTTTGGAACTTTTAGCCAAAGCAATCAGAGAAGAAAAAGAAAAAAAGGAATCCAGATTGGAAAAGAGGTAAAACTCTCACTTTTTGCAGCTGGCATGATCCTCTACATAGAAAAACCTAAAGGCTACACCAGAAAATTACTAGAGCTAATCAATGAATATAGTAAAGTTGCAGGATATAAAATCAACACACAGAAATCCCTTGCATTCCTATACACTAACAATGAGAAAACAGAGAAATTAAGGAAACAATTCCATTCACCATTGCAATGAAAAGAATAAAATACTTAGGAATAAATCTACCTAAATAAACAAAAGACCTATATATAGAAAACTATAAAATACTGATGAGAGAAATCAAAGAAGACACAAATAGATGGAGAAATATTTCATGTTCACGGGTCAGAAGAATCAATATAGTGAAAATAAGTATACTACCCAAAGCAATCTATAGATTCAACACAACCCCTATCAAGCTACCAATAGTATTTTTCATAGAACTAGAACAAATAATTTCACAATTTGTATAGAAATACAAAAAAAAAAAACTCAAATAGCCAAAGCAATCTTGAGAAAGAAGAATGGAACTGTAGGAATCAACCTGCCTGACTTCAGGCTCTACTACAAAGCCACAGTCAACAAGACAGTATGGTACTGGCACAAAGACAGAAATATAGATCAATGGAACAAAATAGAAAGCCCAGAGATAAACCCACACACCTATGGACACCTTATCTTTGACAAAGGAGGCAAGAATAGACAATGGAGAAAAGACAATCTCTTTAACAGTGGTGCTGGGAAAACTGGTCAACCACCTGTAAAAGAATGAAGCTAGAACACTTTCTAACAGCATACACAAAAATAAACTCAAAGTGGATTAAAGATCTAAATGTAAGACCAGAAATTGTAAAACTCCTAGAGGAAAACATAGGCAAAACACTGACATAAATCATAGCAGGATCCTCTATGACCCACCTCTCAGAATACTGGAAATAAAAGCAAAAATAAACAAATGGGACCTAACTAAACTTAAAAGCTTTTCTACAACTAGAAAACTATAAGCAAGTGAAAAGACAGCCTTCAGAATGGGATAAAATACTAGCAAATGAAGCAACTGACAAAGAATTAACCTCAAAAATATACAAGCAACTCTTGCAGCTCAATTCCAGAAAAAACAAATGACCCAATCAAAAAATGGGCCCAAGAACTAAACAGATATTTCTCCAAAGAAGACATACAGATGGCTAATACATGAATAGATGCTCAACATCACTCATTATCAGAGAAATGCAAATCAAACCACAATGAGGTACCATCTCACACCGGTCAGAATGGCGGCTATCAAAAAGTCTGGAGGAGATGCGGAGAAAAAGGAACCCTCTTACACTGTTGGTGGGAATGCAAACTAGTACAGCCACTATGGAGAACAGTGTGGAAATTCCTTAAAAAACTGGAAATAGAACTGCCGTATGACCCAGAAATCCCACTGCAGGCATACACACTGACACGTGTACCCCAATGTTCATCGCAGCACTGTTTACAATAGCCAGGACATGGAAGCAACCTAGATGTCCATCAGCAGATGAATGGATAAGAAAGCTGTGGTACATAAACACAATGGAATTTTATTCAGCTATTAAAAACAATGCATTTGAATCAGTTCTAATGAGGTGGATGAAACTGGAGTCTATTCTACAGAGCAAAGTAAGTCAGAAAGAAAAACACCAATACAGTATATTAATGCACATATATGGAATTTAGGAAGATGGTAACGATGACCCTACATGCAAGACAGCAAAAGAGACACAAATGTAAAGAACAGACTTTTGAACTTTGTGGGAGAAGGCGAGGGTGGGATGATTTGAGAGAAGAGCATAGAAACATGTATATTATCATATGTAAAATAGATCACCAGTCCAGGTTTGATGCATGAAACAGGGTGCACAGGACTGGTGCACTGAGATGACCCTGAAGGATAGGATTGGGAGAGGGGTTCAAGATGGGGAACAATTGGTGGGAATGCAAACTAGTACAGCCACTATGGAGAACAGTGTGGAAATTCCTTAAAAAACTGGAAATAGAACTGCCGTATGACCCAGAAATCCCACTGCAGGCATACACACTGACACGTGTACCCCAATGTTCATCGCAGCACTGTTTACAATAGCCAGGACATGGAAGCAACCTAGATGTCCATCAGCAGATGAATGGATAAGAAAGCTGTGGTACATAAACACAATGGAATTTTATTCAGCTATTAAAAACAATGCATTTGAATCAGTTCTAATGAGGTGGATGAAACTGGAGTCTATTCTACAGAGCAAAGTAAGTCAGAAAGAAAAACACCAATACAGTATATTAATGCACATATATGGAATTTAGGAAGATGGTAACGATGACCCTACATGCAAGACAGCAAAAGAGACACAAATGTAAAGAACAGACTTTTGAACTTTGTGGGAGAAGGCGAGGGTGGGATGATTTGAGAGAAGAGCATAGAAACATGTATATTATCATATGTAAAATAGATCACCAGTCCAGGTTTGATGCATGAAACAGGGTGCACAGGACTGGTGCACTGAGATGACCCTGAAGGATAGGATTGGGAGAGGGGTTCAAGATGGGGAACATATGTAAACCCATGAAACAAAGACATGGTTTAAGCACAAGTATTCAAAAATATATATATATATATATATATATATATATTAAACATGAAAAAAATGCATGAAACTCATTTCAAATGAAAAAAAAGCTTCAAGGCATGCCAGTGACTGGTCCAAACAGTGATGTGCTATAATTACATAAGTAAAGTCACTCAGTCGTGTTCGACTCTTTGTGACCCCATGGACTGCAGCCCACCAGGCTCCTCAGTCCATGGGATTTTCCAGGCAAGAATACTGGAGTGGGTTGCCATTTCCTTCTCCAGGGGATCTTCCCGACCCAGGGATCGAACCCAGGTCTTCCGCATTGGAGGCAGACGCTTTAACCTCTGAGCCACCAGGGAAGTCCTTATAATTACATATAAGACAAATATTTACCTAGCTAAGAAGAAAAGTCCAAAGACAAAGATATGCCAGTTAGAGTGTCTTCCATGTTAAGCAACAAAATACATAATTATATAGGTCTTAAAGGCTAAAGGCATTTATTATATCACTTAAAAAGAATCTGGAAAGAGACTGGTCCAGCTGGTTAATTTACTGACACATTGGAATAATGAAAGACCTGAGTGCTCTCTCTCCATTTTGTCATCTTCAAAGTGTTGCTTTCAAGTCTGTCAGATCAAGATAACAATGTGGCTGCCATTACTCCAGGTAATAATCATATCCAAAGCCCAGAAGGTGAGTTATTCCACACAAGTATCTATCAGGGAGGGAAAACCATATATATGACTGCACAGGTTGAACCTAAGAAACCCAGAGAGGAGGTCACAGAAGCCATAATGAGTATGCATACTGTAGAGGTGACCATCTTTTTAATAGCCACACAAATACTCTATACTATCAACAGCTACAATGACATTTAATTATTTTAGGCCAAATGAATTCTGATATCATGTTAAGCCTGTGAAAGTGAAAGTCACTCATCTGTGTCTGACTCTTTGTGACCCCATGAGCTGATAATGGTCTATGGAATTCTCCAGGCCAGAATACCAGAGTGGGTAGCTGGCCCCTTCTCCAAGGGATCTTCCCAACCCAGGGATCTAACCCAGGTCTCCCACATTGCACGCAGATTCTTCACCGTCTGAGCCACCAGGGAAGCCCAGTAGATATTTTTAAACATTTCAAAGGGATAAAAATCACATCAGGAAGTTATATGTAGAAATATATAGCAATTTGTCATTTTAATTTTCACACACTGGTTCTTAATTTTTCAAACCTAGCAATTCCAGCACTTGCTTCCTGCCCCCAGAGAGCATCTGAAAGCAAACGTAATTTGTTCTATAATTTCAAGTCATCTTATTTTCCATAATCATAATCCTGTATATAATAAGATTAGCAGCTCTATTTTTTCTAACATGGCATTAAACCACCTTTCAATTGTCACTCTTAAATCAAAAATACTCCTAAATGTCAACTCATTAAAATTTGACAAGTCACTCCATTATTCAGGCTGTCCTTAAAGTGATCAATAGTGGGCTCTGTGAGAGAATATACATTCTTCCCTCATAAAAACAATTTTAATGGTCTCAGCCACTCATTTTTTATAGAAAACATTTTCACTCCTGCTGCTGTGTAAACTTAGTCACAATCAACCTCAAGTATTTAAACTCAAAGGACATGCTAAAATAATCTATTTAATAACTGAAGTATGTTATCAACCCTATCCACTCCTCCCCTAGGTTAGTCATTCGGTGTTACTTCAAAATACAGTGCTACACAGTTACTGGTGGCTTGTCTAGGACTTGATAAGCACATAAACTTAGAAAACCATGACAATCACTCCAGCCTCATAAAATAACATTTTTATGACTGCTATTTACATACATTCAGGCCTCAGCATGGCTTGCAGATTTATTTAATAGAGGATGATAACAATCATGCTGAGTTACAACACACCAATATTAAGGTTGGAATTCATACTTTATTCTGAGTAGACATTGATGCTAGAGCTAGATGGATGAATTTCTGTTGTGGTCACATACACGGGATTCCCAACCTAACCAAAAGACAATGAATTTCAATTCAGGGGTATTTTGGTGTTTTCATTTTCTTTTCTTTCTTTCTTTCTGTGTGTGTGTGTGTGTGTGTGTGTGTGTGTGTGTGTATTTTTAAACAAGGAAGAGATGTAAATAAGATAAGCATCAATTCTTGTGTTGGAATATTGGCAAGAATCTCCAATCCAGAGGTAAAGAGGGTTAGTAGACCATTCAGTAACAGGAAACGAGAGGAGAAAAATGCAGTAAATGAGTCCAACGAGCATTTTAGTTCATTTCATCATTCAAGGCAAAACTTTTAGAAGTACTTTTCTACTAAGTATATGTATCCCCATTCTCTCCCCATCTGCCCCTATTCTAAACATGTAATCTATCATTTTAAAAATAATGATGCATTGAGAAAACCTCAGAAAGTCTTCAGTGTCTTAAAATAACTCTAACTGTGGCAACTGCCTGATTTTAAAAGGCCTTACTACACATTATTCTGTGTCACATAATAGTCACGTTGCTGTATTGATAACAAGCATTTCCAGAGATTTAATGGCTTTCTCCAAAACCTCTTCATCATTTCTCTGAGCCACCTAGGGAGAGTGTACATTTCCCAGCTCCTTTTCCTCATTCCCCTGCTAAGAAACAAACAGCTTCTCTGGGATCCCACCCCATTTTAGAAACCTCAATGAGAATACTAGGCTTAGTTTCTACCCGAACCCGACTTCAGGACTTACTAATGACGTGCTCACGTGGAAAGATCCAGAAGTGAAGAGAATGCTTTGAAATGAGGCCAAGAAGAACCAAGGATCCTGGCCTGCTTTTAACCACGCTAGTCTCATGTGTGACTCCAAATCCAAAATCTTTAGCATCTTAGTAAATGAAATACAGCATACACATCTGCAAATTCAGGCTTATTCATAGGCATATAAAAATTAAAATCAGGTATCTCAAAGTTAAATTTATATTACTTTTTACTACTGACATTCCTTTCTACCCCACTGGTAACCAGAATAAAGCTTCATATGAGAGATAAGTAAAAATACCTAAAAGATAAAAATTGTACAAAAATTAATGGTCTAAATATGAAGCAAACTGAAATGTGGTACCATTTTCGAGCAAGTGTTCAAGTGTTTAAAAAATTAACCCTTGACATTGTGTTCCTTTGAGAGGCATGAAATTAATGTCAATAGATTCTCTTTCTTTTCTAAGGGCCCAAACATACTACTTGGTTTTACAGGGAACAACATTCACATATTTATACGATTGTAAAACCTACTTATTGGATTATAATTTTTAGAATCAACTTGAGGACAAAGTATAGCATACTTACTAACATTCATATCTAAAAATAATATCTTCACCTAGACCTCTCATGCCATACACAAAAACAAACTGCAGGGGGGAAAAAAGGGCGATTATTTGATATTTAAAAGAGGGCCAAGAGGCCATGAAAAGATGCTTGATATTACTAATAATTAGAGAAATGCAAATCAAAATTACAGTGAGGTATCACCTCATACCTTTCAAAATGGTCATCAGCAAAAAATCTACAAGCAATAAATGCTGGCAAGAGTGTGCAGAAAAGGGAACCCTCCAGTGCTATTGGTGGACCTTTAAATTGACACAGCCACTATGGAAAACAATATAAATGTTCCTTTTAAAAAAATCTAAAAATAGAACTACCATATGACCAAATAATTCCACTTCTGGGCATACACTAAGAAAACAATAATTTCAAAAAGACGCATGCAGTGTTCACTGCAGCACAAATAGCCAGGATATGGAATCAACCAAACTGCTCAATGACAGATGAATGGATAAAGAAGATGTGGAACATATACAGTGGAATGTTAGTCATTCAAAGGAATAAAATTGGGTCATTTGTACAGATATGAATGGACTTAGAGACCGTCATACAGAGTGAAGTATGTCAGAAAAAACAAAACATTGTATACTGATGCATATACATGGAATCTAGAAAAATGGTACAGATGAACCTATATTTGGAGGGTAGGAATTATAGACACAGACACAGAGAATGAGATATGTGGACACAGGGGATGGAGGAAGAGAAGGTAGGATGAATTGGGAGGTTGGAATTGATGTGTACACACTACCATGTGTGAAATAGCTAATGAGAACCTGCTATATGGCACAGGGAGCCCAGCTGAACCCTCTGTGGTGATCTAGATGGGTGGAATGGGGGGCAGAAGGAAGGTTCAAGAAGGAGGGGACATATATATGAATGTGGCTTGTTCACTTTGTTGTACAGCAGAAGTTAGCACAGTGTGCTTATTCGCTCAGTCATGTCTGACTCTTTGAGACCCTGTGGACTGTGTCCCACCAGGTCCTCTGTCCATGTGGATTCTCCAGGAAAGAATACTGGAATGGGTTGCTATGTCCTCCTCCAGGGGATCTTCCCAACCCAGGGATCAAACCCAGGTCTCTCACACTGCAGGTGGATTCTTACCATCTGAGCCACCAGGGAATCCCAGCACGGTATTATGAAGCAACTACATCCCAATTTTAAAATAATAAACAAGACCCTATCTCTAAAACTAAAAACAAGTGACAAACAGATATGCATTATATTAAGAACTTCAAATCAAAAGCACCTCACTCCAGTACTCTTGCCTGGAAAATCCCATGGACGGAGGAGAATGGTAGGCTGCAGTCCATGGGGTCGCTAAGAGTCTGACATGACTGAGCGACTTCACTTTCACTTTTCACTTTCATGCACTGGAGAAGGAAATAGCAACCCACTCCAGTGTTCTTGCCTAGAGAATCCCAGGGACGGGGGAGCCTGATGGGCTGCCGTCTATGGGGTCGCACAGAGTCAGATACGACTGAAGTGACTTAGCAGTAGCAGCAGCAAATCAAAAAGAAAATTGATAATTGCATAGAAAAGATAAGGGAACATTATGAACAGGTAATACATAGAAGAAATAATGAAAGAGTAAGAGTATCAAATTCTGGCAATTATGTGAAGGAAAATTAAAACAATATAATTTCTATCAGATTGACAAAAATTAAGATGATTAACATTATCCAGTAATTGTGTGATTTGGGGAATCAAGCAGTCTCATGCCTTATGAGTGAGTATATAAATTGGTAATGCCCATCTTAGAATAATATGGCATTAACTAACACAGTTTATAATGTTCACACCCTTGGTCCTTTATTTTCTATGTACAGTTATCTATACTAAATCATTACTTCATCTGATAACAAAGATGCATATAAAAATATTGTCACTGTATATTTTATAAGAGTAAAAACTAAAAATAACTATCAAATTGGTGAATGGCTACATAAATTACAGGGCATTCATTTTATATGCATTAATCTGAGAGATATGCTTGATATATTACCTGAACCAAAATAACAGGTATCTGTGCAGTGTAAACAACATGACTATGTTTTTAATTAAAAAAAGAAAAAACTTAACTACCATCTATATACATATTTTAAGACGGAAATGTTTCCAAGTTCCTCTATTCGTCATTAAAAAGGACAAGTCATAATACATTCTTTGTTAAGATACACAATTTATACTTAAATATGCATGCTGCTGCTGCTGCTGCTAAGTCACTTTAGTCGTGTCCGACTCTGTGCAACCCCACAGACAGCAGCCCACCAGGCTCCTCTGTCCCTGGGATTCTCCAGGCAAGAATACTGGAGTGGGTTGCCATTTCCTTCTTCATAAATATGCATACACATGTATATATAAAATGATTTATGTAGTACAACATATAATATATAAATCAGTTGGAATGATATAGGCCAAATAAGTGCTATTCTAGGTTGGTAAGGAAAGCATGAGGGAGAATCATAATCTTTAACAAGAATGTACCCATTACTTTTTTACACAACAAGCAAAATGAACCAATTCTATGTAATACAGACTGACAATGAAACCATTCTAAAAAATAAATTTAATAAACTAAGCATATTTGTAAAACAGGAAATAAACCTGAACCAGAGTACCACCTCTCTCCATCTCCACACCAGCACTATCCAGCTGGGTTAAAGGCTCAGTTTTCTGCTTCTTACATTCTACACTGAAAATCTAAAATGTAAAGGGCAAACCTTTCAGAAATGAATTCCCCCTACCTAACTTCATCAAAACAATTATTCTTTTGAATTTGTCATTCCATTAAAAAATTATTTGACCAAGGGAAGACTAAAATGAAGCTGAATGTATTAATTACTAAGGAAATGAAGATAAGAATTCTGCCTTAATTCAATAATTTCATTAATTACTACTAAAGAGATGATGCTGAAACACTATGTTACTGTAAGAAAATGCTACAGTGAAAAGTAATCAAAATAGTAGATTTTATCAAATGCTGAAGGTTAAAAAGATACACAATTTTCTTGTTTATCTACTCAGCTTGAACAAGACTTCTATATTTTTGCATAATTCATTTAAGAATGAATATGCTGACTATGTTCTGTTAAGAGTAAAGAGGAGCATACATCTAATCAGAGTAGTAATCATCTTTGTGGTTTTTTGAAGTTTCAAATAGCTCAAGATATATCAAGGAATTATAAGCATATTAACAAATCTGTAGTTGGAAATTTTAAAAACAATGTCAGACTAGGATATGTCTTAACTACAAAACATCTGGGAATCGATAACTTAAAGAACCACATTCCACAAGTGCATAATTAAAGACAAGTCCTGTATTAGCTGGAGGGGCCTGATATGTTTTGGCTAGATTAAAATGAACTCAGATGATAATGCCAGCCTCATTCTAGTTAGGACCAATTACTCAAGTTCTACTCAGACTAGGTAGGGGGAAAGTTTTCATTATTTTTTATTGAATTTTTTCATAACAAAAATCATCTTTTACTCAGATCTAGATATGGAATAGATCACAGAGATGAAAGTCATTTTCTTGAAGACATCATATGAAGCAGCTTCCTGCTAAATTAAGAAAAGTAAAGTGCTTTCATTCCCATTTTACAAATGAAGCAACTTGACTTTGCAAAGGAAGCTACATAGAAAAAGTGACTGAAAAACCTGAAGGAGCACTAATTCTTCCAATCTGATGTGTTAGTATTCTCATTCCAAATTCATCCTTGATACTAATGTGCTTCGGCGTACTACTTGAGTTCACAAAAGCATTAATGTTGTTATTGTTGTTTTTTAGTTGCTAAGTTGTGTCCAACTCTTTTGCAACCCCATGGACTATAGCCCACCAGGCTCCTCTGTCCATGGGATTTCCCAGGCAAGAATAATGGAATAGGTTGCCATTTCCTTCTCCAGGGGATTTTCCTGACCTAGGGATCAAAAACCACACCTCCTGCATTGGCAGACAGGTTCTTTACCACTGAGCTACAAGGGAAGCCCAAAAGCATTAATGTAGTTAGTTAACAAGGTAGCACATACGGAAAGACATGCAATACAATCTATTTGAATTGATTTTAGCCATCAGAATTTTCTCTTTCCAGCCCTCCTTTCTAGTCATCCAAAACCCTAGATCTAGGGTTCACGCCATTGGTCCCTAGCCTTTACCTTTTATGTGTATTTCTCTTAAGAGAAATCTACAAAATGATTAAGAAGAGTTTATTTATTATGAAGACACATTAAGCTTCCTCCATCTAAGAATGTAACATATTTCCTCCTCTTCTTCATAACTTTCCATTATTGGCTCTTGGAAATTATATGCTTGTCTAGATAATTTGACTTTAAATTGCTCTATCAGAAAGGATGAGTTTAATGGTAACAAGATGTATATAGAACTCTCTCAAGAATGTTTCATTTTTTTAATTTCTCTTTTTTCAAGTACTTTTATGTTTTTAAAAATATATTTTCTGAGTAATTCCACATGGTATAAATGCTTAAAATCTAAACAGATTCAAAGGCAGAAAAGAGTATACTTCATATCAGATCAACAAGAAATGGTCTGGCTCTGGGCTATAAAAAAGCACAATGGGTTACTTGCTCTACACTTTGAAAAAAAAAAAAATAACAGTTCAGAATCCCTAAAGAATGATGATCCTAACTTTTATTGCTTCCTAATACAGAAGCAACTTTAATGTGTGGCTTTGATTAAACAACAAGGGCAGTTCAAAACAATGACATAAGACATGAAAGGCTGAAGTCCCTGAAATCTTTAGCAATTTATCACGTCCTGAAATAGATGGGCATAGAACAGATGAAGTGAAGGAGACGTGTACATCTCAACCACAGAACTGAACTTAGTGAAACTTGCCTTTTCTTGAGTGTAGTATACTTTTGCTTCTACAGCTCAAATCCTGTCAAAATGAACTTTCTCTGGAATTATGTCATAGATCATTATTGAGGAACTGGAAATCTTCAATTGTTCAAAGGGCTTATAAAATGGGACCTGACTTTTATGCTTTTTGAATCATTGAAAGGTAAAGAAAAGAAAAAAAGTCTAGCTAATAAATAATAAGTAAGAGTATATTTACTTTCCATCATTCATTTTTCAAGGTGTCTCTATTTTTGTTACACTTTTTTTGTTGTTGTTTGGTCACTAACTTATGTCTGACTCTTTGTGACCCCATGGACTGTAATACACCAGACTCTTCTGTCCTCTACTATCTTACAGGTTTTGCTCAAATTCATGTCCACTGAGTCAGTGATGCAATGACCATCTCATCCTCTGCTGCTCCCTTCTCCTCTTGCCTTCAATCTCTCCCAGTGTCTCTCCCAGGGTCTTTCCCAATGAGTTGGCTTCTCACACAAGGTGACCAAAGTATTGCCACTTCCACTTCAGCATCAGTCCTTCCAATGAATATTCAGGGCTGATTTCCTTTAGGATTGATTGATTTGATCGCCGTGCAGACTCCTTGAGAATCTCCAAGGGACTCTCAAGAGTCTTCTATACCACCACAATTGGAAAACATCAATTCTGCAGCACTCAACCTTCTTTATGGTCCAGCTGTCAAATCTATACATGATTACTGGAAAAACCATGGTTTGACTACACAGAACTTTGTCTACATAGTGATATCTCTGCTTTTTAATATGCTGTCTGGGTTTGTCATAGCTTTCTTTCCAAGGAGCAAGCATCTTTTAATTTCCTGGCTGCAATCACCACCCAAGAAAATAAAATCTGTCACTGCTTCCACTTGTTCCTCTTCTATATGCCATGAAGTGATAGGACCAGATTCCATAACCTTAGTTTTTGGGGTTTTTTTCATGTTGAGAAAAATTCTGAAAAAGATGGGAATACCAGACCACCTGACCTGCCTCTTGAGGAACCCGTATATAGATCAGGAAGCAACAGTTAGAATTGGACATGGAACAAAAGACTGGTTCCAAATTGGGAGAGGAGTACATCAAGGCTGTATATTGTCACCCTGCTTATTTAACAGAGGATGAGATGGTTGGATAGCATCACTGACTCAATGGACATGGGTTTGGGCAGACTCTGGCAGTTGGTGATGGATAGGGAGGCCTGGTGTGCTGTGGTTCATGGGGTTGCAGACTCAGACATGACTGAGTGACTAAACTGAACTAAACAGCTTTCTTTATAGTCCAGCTCTCACATCCATAAATGGTCACTGGAAAAACCATAGCCTTGACTAGATGTGGACCTTTGTTGGGAAAGGAATGTCCCCGCTTTTTAATGTGCTGTCTAGGTTGGTCATAACTTTTCTTCCAAGGAGTAAGTGTCTTTTAATTTCATGGCTGCAGTCACCATCTGCAGTGATTTTGGAGTTCCCCAAAATAAAGTCAGCCACTGTTTCCTCTGTTTCCCCATCTATTTGCCATGATGTGAATTATTCATATAATCAGCAAAATTCATTCTCTGTCTAATGCCTGTGTGTCTCTATAGGAATATCTTTAATTGTTCTTTATTTCTGCCTATTCTAGGGATATTCATCTAAAACAGCAAGAAGCCATGCCTTTTTGCAGAGTACAGTACCTGAAGAAAACCTCAATCCTTCTTTCAAACAGCATCTTTCAAAAACATTTTTGAAAACATCATCTCTTATCCCTAGGCAATGAGACAGTACTGAAAATACACTCTTGACTTCTCCAAACAGTTTGGAGTAAGAATTTTCATAGCAGGCTCACCATTAAAACATTGACCAGATTTGTCCCAAAGGGACTTCAGTTCTATCTATCTCTGAAAATAGAAATTAAAGAGACAGAGAGGGAAAGCTCTTTAAAATCCACAGCATTAAGTAATTCAATTGAAAAAGAGCTCTTACCTACTGCAAGTTCTAATTAAAGTAGATTTCCACTTGGAATGGTTGTGTCTTCAAACAAAGGTGTTATTTTAATGAATACAAAAGGAAAGTGTTTTTACTTATACCAAAGAGCTGATAGTTGAGAAGAGCTTGGAAGGGAAGTGGGGGTGAGGGGGTGCTCACACATCACTGAATCTGGAATATATGCATATGTGCATAAAACTTTGGATTTACAATTGACCTTATTCTTTTCTTTATTTTTTTCATGTTGAGAAAAATTCTGAAAAAGATGGGAATACCAGACCACCTGACCTGCCTCTTGAGGAACCTGTATATAGATCAGGAAGCAACAGTTAGAATTGGACATGGAACAAAAGACTGGTTCCAAATTGGGAGAGGAGTACATCAAGGCTGTATATTGTCACCCTGCTTATTTAACAGAGGATGAGATGGTTGGATAGCATCACTGACTCAATGGACATGGGTTTGGGCAGACTCTGGCAGTTGGTGATGGATAGGGAGGCCTGGTGTGCTGTGGTTCATGGGGTTGCAGACTCAGACATGACTGAGTGACTAAACTGAACTGAACAGCTTTCTTTATAGTCCAGCTCTCACATCCATAAATGGTCACTGGGAAAACCATAGCCTTGACTAGATGTGGACCTTTGTTGGGAAAGGAATGTCCCTGCTTTTTAATATGCTGTCTAGGTTGGTCATAACTTTTCTTCCAAGGAGTGTCTTTTAATTTCATGGCTGCAGTCACCATCTGCAGTGATTTTGGAGCTCCCCAAAATAAAGTCAGCCACTGTTTCCTCTGTTTCCCCATCTATTTGCCATGATGTGAATTATTCATATAATCAGCAAAATTCATTCTCTGTCTAATGCCTGTGTGTCTCTATAGGAATATCTTTAATTGTTCTTTATTTCTGCCTATTCTAGGGATATTCATCTAAAACAGCAAGAAGCCATGCCTTTTTGCAGAGTACAGTACCTGAAGAAAACCTCAATCCTTCTTTCAAACAGCATCTTTCAAAAACATTTTTGAAAACATCATCTCTTATCCCTAGGCAATGAGACAGTACTGAAAATACACTCTTGACTTCTCCAAACAGTTTGGAGTAAGAATTTTCATAGCAGGCTCACCATTAAAACATTGACCAGATTTGTCCCAAAGGGACTTCAGTTCTATCTATCTCTGAAAATAGAAATTAAAGAGACAGAGAGGGAAAGCTCTTTAAAATCCACAGCATTAAGTAATTCAATTGAAAAAGAGCTCTTACCTACTGCAAGTTCTAATTAAAGTAGATTTCCACTTGGAATGGTTGTGTCTTCAAACAAAGGTGTTATTTTAATGAATACAAAAGGAAAGTGTTTTTACTTATACCAAAGAGCTGATAGTTGAGAAGAGCTTGGAAGGGAAGTGGGGGTGAGGGGGCGCTCACACATCACTGAATCTGGAATATATGCATATGTGCATAAAACTTTGGATTTACAATTGACCTTATTCTTTTCTTTGATTTAATACTAACAGATTTTTTTTTTTTAAGGAATCTGAATACTCTTCAGATATTTTAGGGTTTGAGAAGTGGTTCTCCCATTGCATCAAAACCTAACACTTTTAAGGTTAAGTCTTTGGGGTCACTGTAAACGATAAGAAGAGGAGTCGTACCATGAGCCCCTGTGAGCCCATGTGTGTGTACTCAGTCACTCAGTTGTGTCCAGTTCTTTGCCACCTCATGGACTATATAGCCTGCCAGGCTCCTCTGTCCATGTAATTTTCCAGGCAACAATACTGGAGTGGGTTGCCATTTCCTACTCCAAGAGACCTTCCTGACCCAAGGATAGAACCCATGTCTCATGTCTAATGCACTGGCAGGCAGATTCTTTACCACTGCAACACCTGGGAAGCCCACTGTGAACCCATTCTCTTCATATTTTCACAGCACTTGAATAAGTTAATTCTTTGAAATTATACTTTTTCATTTTAATCAAGTTACCTTGAACTACTGTAGACACTGCATTGACCATGGCCTTCAAAGACGGCAATTAAGTGTAGCTTTCAAATAATACATTTTAATCAAAGAGACCTTCCTGACCCAAGGATAGAACCCATGTCTCATGTCTAATGCACTGGCAGGCAGATTCTTTACCACTGCGACACCTGGGAAGCCCACTGTGAACCCATTCTCTTCCTATTTTCACAGCACTTGAATAAGTTAATTCTTTGAAATTATACTTTTTCATTTTAATCAAGTTACCTTGAACCACTATAGACACTGCATTGACCATGGCCTTCAAAGATGGCAAGTAAGTGTAGCTTTTCAAATAATACATTTTAATTCATGCTCTGACTAAATTTACAATTTGTTCCTATACTTTTCCTTTTAGTACTGACAGAAAGCTCTCACAGATTTTCCTCGCTTACCGCCCCCAGTTTCCTTCTACTCTTTACACATTCTTAAGAAAATGTTTTAGCTGCCAAAAGTATTCCCATTAGCGAAGACTTTAATAAAAATTAATTATAAATGGAAACTTGAATAAAAGTTTTTTTAAAAAGAGGATGCCTTTCTATTTTACCCTGAATTTAAAGAAAAGTGCTTCTGTAACAGTATTTCAGATTTTTGGCAGCTCTTCTTCCAGTTACATTTAAATTTAAAGGGAGAAAAATTCATCTTTAATGAGATAGTATAGAAGCACTTCTGTGTAATCAAAAAGAAATTCATTTGTAAATGTGGAACTTGTTTGACAGAAGGGGAAATTTTAACAAAGCAGGTTTGACCTGTAAAGAAATATCCAATCCTTCAGAACTACTATCTAAAAATGCACATACGGCATTCACTGTAGAGCTCAAACATGCCCTGAGCACAGAAACTGAGAATACTGATCTAACTTACAAATGTAGAACTTGAGAAAGAAGTTTCATATTTTCTGCTGGAAAAGTCACCCTGGGGGTCAGGAAGACTAGATATTTTTGGCAGCTCTTCTTCCAGTTACATTTAAATTTAAAGGGAGAAAAATTCATCTTTAATGAGATAGCATAGAAGCACTTCTGTGTAATCAAAAAGAAATTCATTTGTAAATGTGGAACTTGTTTGACAGAAGGGGAAATTTTAACAAAGCAGGTTTGACCTGTAAAGAAATATCCAATCCTTCAGAACTACTATCTAAAAATGCACATACGGCATTCACTGTAGAGCTCAAACATGCCCTGAGCACAGAAACTGAGAATACTGATCTAACTTACAAATGTAGAACTTGAGAAAGAAGTTTCATATTTTCTGCTGGAAAAGTCACCCTGGGGGTCAGAAAGACCAGATTCTAAGAGAAAGTCTCTTCACTGGGCTCAGGAAAGTCTCCTCAGGAAAGGAAAGAAAGGAGGGAAGGAGGGGGAAGAAGAAGTGACAGTCATTCTGCTCTATAAGGTTGCTTCTTACTGTACTCTTCTAACACTCACAAATTGTGATGGATGTCCAATCATCTTCAGTTCTGCTAATAAATCTGTACAGAACGGCAAATGAAGCTTTACTATTTTAAAAAAAAATGATATTTTCAAAAACAAATCTACAAACAGTTAATCTGTAACAGTATTTATAACTCCAGGGGCAAATTTCAAAGTAGGAAAACCATTTATAATGTTTTGATTTTTCTTCCAAGTGGCCACTTCATTTGGTCAACAAGCATTCTTCTAGGTAATCTATTAAGGATACAAAGTTGAATAAGACACACATCCTGCTCTTCATAGTTTCACTATTGTAAAGAAAGAGAATTGAACAAATCATGGCAGCAATGGAAGTGCTATAACCAAGGTATGAATGAGGAACAAAGGTAAAAGCTTCTCTCTTCCCAGATACATCATGGAAGTCTTTCTAGAAACGGTAGCAGCATTATATAATGATTAAAAGTGTGGACTCTGGAGCCATACAGCCTGGGTTCACATTATTATTTCACCACTTATGAGCTCAGTGTCCTTGAACTATCACTTAAACTCTCTGTGCCTGTCTCCTCTTCTTTAAAATGGGGGGAATAACAGTACTTATCTCACAGATCAGTGTAATGATCAAATGAATCAAAATATGTCTGAGCACTTAGAAAAGTACATTGTTCATAATAAGCATGTTAGGAAACCATTGACCAAAACTGTCCACCCTGGCCAGGCACAGTAATAACCACTTTGTGATTTGTCTCACAACAAGAGGTCTCAATAAGGAACACAGTGCTGCAGAAAACTAACCAGGGGAATTCTGGAGGGGTCAAAATGAGGGAGAAGACACCAACCCATACCATGTCCTGCCAACCTCTCAAAAATGCTCACGTTAGAAACCATCTTAACCAAGAGATGGCACACCTCCAGGACGGGAATTGAATCAAACCACATATGGGCATAAGCAATATGACCACCCAGAGAAAACCCAGAAGGCTAACCCCACCATTGTAAACCCTGAGACTTCCCCCGCTGCTGTCTGCCCAGGTGCCCCGTCCCAAAAAATTCTCTTGCTTTCCTGTGTGTGTATCTCCTCAGACAATTCCTTTCTAAGTTTAACAAGAGCCCACCAGCAGTCCCTGGAAGAAATCACCCTGCTGGAAAATATAGCACAAAAAACATAAGGTGAAGGTGAAGGTGAAGTCGCTCAGTCGTGTCCGACTCTTTGTGACCCCATGGACTGTAGTCTACCAGGATCCATTGTCCATGGGATTTTCCAGGCAAGAACACTGGAGTGGGTTGCCATTTCCATTATTTTGAAAATTGATTACACATCATCTAGGAAGAAAAATATATGGGGCATAGTGGGCAGAAGGAGCAATATGTATAAAGCAGATTTTTATACAAAGGGAAAGAATGGTGTGTTTAGGACATTTCAAAGAGTTCAACGTGGCTGGAATATTGCATACTGCTGGAGAAATGAGGAAAGATGACACCAGAGGGATGGACAGGACATAAAGGTTTCATGCAACATGGTTAAAATATTTTAAAATAATTGAAAGATTTAAAGATTTACCTGGGTTCCTATGAAAGGCCTTATAAAGGCACAAGAAATATAGGTGTTAGATGTAGAAATTATGCTCCCTCAAATGGAGGTTTTAAGTGTAGAAATTTCATTTAAAGTCTATGTTTCAAACTTTGAAACTTGTAATAATGTCAACAACTTGTACTGATAAGCACATAATTAGATTGGCAGTTTCAGTTTTCTCAAACAATAACACATGTCTGACCCTTTGTGATCCCATGGACTGTAGTGCACCAGGCACCTCTATCCATGGAATTCTCCAGGCAAAAGTATGGACTGGGTAGCTATTCTCTTCTCCAGAGGATCTTTCCAACCCAGGGATTGAAAATAGGTCTCCAGCATTATAGGGGAATTCTTTACCTTCTAGGCCATGAGGGAAGCGCAAAGCCTACATGGTTAACTCTGAATTTAGCATTTTTAGTGATATACTTTGGAAAATATCACTCCAAAGCTTCTGCTTTAAATCTCAGACAATTGTGAACAATAGACATATCCTGTGTTTATTTACACCAATATTTTATTCACACACTAACTGTATTTCCCATTCATTTCTCCAAGTTCCTTTCCATGAGACTATGAATGTTCGCTACAGAAATGTATAGCCTGATATATCAGGAAAGCTGTCAGAAATGGCCAGAGGGAGAATTTAAACTTAACATATATCTTAAATAATAATCCAGATATAGACCCTTTAAGGGAGTCTGTGAGTAGAATTGTGAGATTCATTATCAATGTCCTAGTTAGCATCTTATCAATATTCAAATTTAGGATAGAAGTACATCATATTTAGTTTTATCACATTTTTATGTAGTCAAGAAATAAAAAGAATGATCCACCTGTCTAACACTCATGAAATATTCCAGATTTTCTTTTGGATGCATCTAAAAATATCTTCAAGCCCTAAGCAAAAATAGTCCTTGCCTGGAAGATAGTTGAACACAAAACCACAACTCCTGAGGCAAAAGAATAAAAAGTCAAATCTCTGTCCAGTTGCTCTGAAATCTGAAAGCCAAGGAAGAAAGAAAGATGGAATTTTCCTGAATATTTGAGATGATGCCACATATTTGATTAACACTGAGAACCACTTTAGCATGATGCGACATACCCACCCACACAAAAATTAAATTAAAATAAAAACTAGATGGTGGAGGAGTAGGTGGATGTGCAATACCTCTCTCTTCACGGATATATCAGGAATACACCTTCAGAAACAGAAGTGCATGCAGAACACCAGCTGAGAGCAGACAGGAGTAACTGACCAGCGGAAAAGAATACATAGAACCACACAAAACTTGGGAGAAGGAAGGAACTAGGGGAAAAAACAGGAGTGTTAGTAGGACTGGACCTGCCCTCAGTGGGTGAGGGAACTGAAGCAGGGGTCTGATCCCCACATCAGGGCAACTGTCTGAGTCAGAGGAGAAATATTTAAGGCTGAGAGTGAAAACACTGATCTGCAGCAGCCTAAATGGAATGAGAATCAGACAGTCCTTGCCACAGCCATACACATCCTGGACAGGAACCCTGGTGCCCTGGAAGGGGCAGTGGCTGGGAGCTGGAGTTTGGGGAGTGTGGAGTGATCCCAGGTGAGGGCTGCTGTTGACTGTGGCAAGAAGGATCGAGAGGATGTGAAAGAGATTGTGGTGGGAAATGCTAGTGGAGGAAAGCCAGGCAGCCATGGTGATACTGCTGAGTCATGCCTAGGGGATGGAGCCATCACCATAGCCTCTCTCTCCCCGCATACCAGCATCTGAAGCTGAACAATAGAGAGGCTGGTCCATCACGGATATATCAGGAATACACCTTCAGAAACAGAAGTGCATGCAGAACACCAGCTGAGAGCAGACAGGAGTAACTGACCAGCGGAAAAGAATACATAGAACCACACAAAACTTGGGAGAAGGAAGGAACTAGGGGAAAAAACAGGAGTGTTAGTAGGACTGGACCTGCCCTCAGTGGGTGAGGGAACTGAAGCAGGGGTCTGATCCCCACATCAGGGCAACTGTCTGAGTCAGAGGAGAAATATTTAAGGCTGAGAGTGAAAACACTGATCTGCAGCAGCCTAAATGGAATGAGAATCAGACAGTCCTTGCCACAGCCAACACATCCTGGACAGGAACCCTGGTGCCCTGGAAGGGGCAGTGGCTGGGAGCTGGAGTTTGGGGAGTGTGGAGTGATCCCAGGTGAGGGCTGCTGTTGACTGTGGCAAGAAGGATCGAGAGGATGTGAAAGAGATTGTGGTGGGAAATGCTAGTGGAGGAAAGCCAGGCAGCCATGGTGATACTGCTGAGTCATGCCTAGGGGATGGAGCCATCACCATAGCCTCTCTCTCCCCGCATACCAGCATCTGAAGCTGAACAATAGAGAGGCTGGTCCATCAAATGCCTGACACATTGAACTACAGAGTAGGACCCCACCCAAGGTGCCCCTTTAAGTTCCTAATACACCAATCTACAGAGTAGACTGCAGCCAGGGGGACCCCTCTATGTGCTAGACACAATGAACAACAGAGAAGGACCCCAGGCAATGGAGCCCTCTAAGTGCCTGAACGGGTGGAGATTTGGAGAAAGACTGGCCAAAGAGGTCTTCTGATCACCAGTTTACAAGAGGCTTGAAAAAAAGACTCTTATAGGGCCATAACTCCTGTGGTGGAGGCAGTCCGTGTTCCTGCACACTAGGTGCCATCAGGGTCCCCGCAAGCCAAGCAGCTGCACCACCGTCACGCTCAGCTCTCACTGGGGCAGAGCTGCCACAGGCAAAAAAGTCTTGCGTCTATGCATACAGGGTTGCTTTGGTCGTGTCCGACTCTTTGCAACCCTGTAAACTGTGGCCTACCAGGCTTATCTGTCAGGGAGAGGGAGTCTCCAGGCAAGAATACTGGAGCGTATTGGCCAATACTGGTTGCCCTACCCTCCTAGAGCACTATATTTCCTGCTGCCCTAGCCACCAACTCCCCTGAATACCTGGTGCTGCCAGAACCCCTGCGACCCAAGCAGCTGCACCACCTCCACACCTGGCCCTCACAGGGACAAACCCAAGTCCTCATGCGTCTATGCATACAGGGTTGCTTTGGTCGTGTCCGACTCTTTGCAACCCTGTAAACTGTGGCCTACCAGGCTTATCTGTCAGGGAGAGGGAGTCTCCAGGCAAGACTACTGGAGCGTATTGGCCAATACTGGTTGCCATACCCTCCTAGAGCACTATATTTCCTGCTGCCCTAGCCGCCAATTCCCCTGAGTACCTGGTGCTGCCAGAACCCCTGCAACCCAAGCAGCTGCACCACCTCCACACCTGGCCCTCACAGGGACAAACCCAAGTCCTCCAGGGCAGCCTCAGGAGCAAACCCCAGTGGACAACCCACAGGTAGAGGTGGAAATAAAACCACAGTTGAAACCCAGGGACATGTGGCTAAGGAAGAAGACCCAAAACCTTCCCACCAGCTGTACAAGCTGCAGATTAAATCCACATGATCAATTAGACAACTCTGTGTCTATGGAATATATAACAAATCATTGAGAGCTTCCACAAAAGAAAAAGCACTCGTTCTGATAGCTGTGGACATTGTAAGCAAGAACACACAGGAGTATGACCAGATTAGAATGTGAGCCACCACTACAGCAGGTCCAGAGATCAGCAGCGTTGGAGGGCATCCTAGGGAGGTCAGGTGGATTGCGACCCAGTGAGGGAAAGGGCTCTGACAGCAGGGACTCAAGGAAACGTTTATTATTCTTATATTTTGACTTGTTCTGTAGAGTCTTTTGGATGTTTCTTTCTCCTCCCCCCCCCGACCCCCGTTGTAGTTGTCAATTTTATTGGCACTATGAAATCTAAGTTTTTGTGGGTTTTTTTAGTCACATTTTTTATTGTTGTTATAAACTTCTGCCTCTAAGTTGGACTTTTGCAGTCCTGTGGAGTTTTCCTTTTTTTTTCTCTCTCTCTCTTTCAAATTTTTTAAACCTGTTATTATTTTTTCTATATTTAGTCCTTTGTTTGCTTCTCCTACTATTCTTTTCCCCTTGCAGTTAGTCTTTAATGTATATAAATATTCTTTATTTACCTGTATTTAACTTTACATAACTATTTTTTCTTTTCTTTCTCTCCTTTCCTCTCAACATATTTGTTAGTTTTATTTTCATTGCTTTATCCCCCAGTTGGCACTTTGTTTTAGTTTTATTTTCCAGTTTGTTCTTTAGTTAGTTTTTTTGTTAGTTTTATTTTCATTGCTTTATCCCCCAATTGGCACTTTGCTTTAGTTTTGTTTTCCAGTTTATTCTTTAGTTAGTTTTGTTCTGGTAGATATAATTTTTGGTTTCCTTTGTTCACTGGGTCAATCTCTTGTACTTTATTTTTGTTGGACTGTTTTGATTTTGCTTATGGGTATATATGTATATGTGTATATTTATTCACACTTTTATTGTTGTTATATTTTTTTCTCTCTCTCTCTTTCAAATTTTTTAAACCTGTTATTATTTTTTCTATATTTAGTCCTTTGTTTGCTTCTCCTACTATTCTTTTCCCCTTGCAGTTAGTCTTTAATGTATATAAATATTCTTTATTTACCTGTATTTAACTTTACATAACTATTTTTTCTTTTCTTTCTCTCCTTTCCTCTCAACATATTTGTTAGTTTTATTTTCATTGCTTTATCCCCCAGTTGGCACTTTGTTTTAGTTTTATTTTCCAGTTTGTTCTTTAGTTAGTTTTTCTGTTAGTTTTATTTTCATTGCTTTATCCCCCAATTGGCACTTTGCTTTAGTTTTGTTTTCCAGTTTATTCTTTAGTCAGTTTTGTTCTGGTAGATATAATTTTTGGTTTCCTTTGTTCGCTGGGTCAATCTCTTGTACTTTATTTTTGTTGGACTGTGTTGATTTTGCTTATGGGTATATATGTATATGTGTATATTTATTCACGCTTTTATTGTTGTTATAAACCTCTGCCTCTACATTGGGCTTTTGCAAGTCTGTGGAGTTTTTTTTTTTCTTCTTCTTCTGTTTTTTTCTTTTCTCTTAGTATAACTTTAATTTTTTAAAATCAATTATATTTTTTCTACATTTATTCCTTTGTTTGCCTCTCCTACTGATCTTTTCCCCTTTCAGTTAAACTTTAGTGTATATAAATCTTCTTCATCTACCTCTATTTAACTTTGCATATCTATTCTTTTTTTTCTTTTCCTTCTTTCCTTTCCTCTCAACATATTTGTTAGTTTTGTTTTCATTACTTTATTTCCCACTTGGCAACTTGCTTTAGTCTTGTTTTCCAGTTTGCACTTTAGTCAGTTTTGTTGTTAACTGGTTAATAGATTTTTTATTTCCTTTGTTAACTGGGTCAAGCTACTGTACTTTATTTTTCTTGGACTGTTTCTACTTTGCTCATGGTATATAAGTATATGTGTATATTCCATTATTTTAATTATTATTTGCCTGATTTTGTAACTGCCATTTGTCTGGGGTTCATCTTTGGTTTCTCATTTTGGGATATTTGTTTTAATCTCAATTAATGCCATAATAAACCACTTGTGGAATCTTCACTCCTGACCAGAAATCAAGCCCCGAGCCTTTGGAGTGGGACCACTGACTCCAAGACCCTAGACTACCAGAGAACTAATCCTAGGGAGTATCAAACAGTGAGAACTCACACAAATGAATACAGATTCAGCATCACCCAACCACCAGTAACATCCTGTGCATGACACCACACCTAAACAACAAACAAAACAAAAATACGAACACAGTCATCAGCAGACAGGATAACCACCTCACTCAGCCTTGCCCATCAGAGGAAAATCAAACAAGCAAACAAACAAACAAAAACTCAGCACAAATCTCACCCTATACAAGGCTTACACAAACCACTGGACCAACCTTAGCAGGGCAGAAACCAAAAGGAAGAAAGAATTCAATGTTCTTCAGGGAAATATTTCAACTTTCCTTGAAGCCAGGGAAAAGGAGAACTCAAACATAGTAAGTTTAAAAAAAAATTAATGAAAAGGCAGAGAAATACTACACAAATGAAGGGAAAAACTAGAAACACAGAAGTCCAAATAAATGAAAAGGAAATGGGCTAACTACCTGAAAAAGAATTCAGAATAATGATAGTAAAGATGATCAAAAACCTTGAAAATAAAATGGAGAAAATGGAAGAATCAATTAGCAAAGACTTAGAAGAATTAAAAAATAAACATAAAGACAAAGGTGTCATTTACTAAACAACTGAATTACTGAAATTAAAAATACTCTAGAAGGAATCAATAGCAGAATATCTGAAGCAGAAGAATGAATCAGTGAGCTAGAAGATAAAATGGTAGAAACAACTTCTGAAGAGCAAAATAAAGTAAAAAGAATGAAAAGAGCTGAGGACAGTCTTAGAGACCTCTGCTGCTGCTGCTGCTAAGTCACTTCAGTCGTGTCTGACTCTATGTGACCCTACAGATGGCAGCCCACCAGGCTCCTCCATCCCTGGGATTCTCCAGGCAAGAACACTGGATCAGATGCCATGATCTTAGTCTTTTAAATGCTGAATTTTAAGCCAGCGTTTTCACTCTCTTTTTTCACCTTTATCAAGAGGTTCTTTAGTTCCTCTTCACTTTCTGGTACCTTCTATCAAATAATATAAAAACCAAATTTATTAATATATCACCAAACTCATCAAAAAATCTTCAATTATTGGGAAGTATCAAGCTTACAAGCTTTCCAAAATTCTAATTTTCACTTGACGTCTCAAATTTCATCACTGGTGAGTACTGTGTATGGAATAAACAGCCTCATTTCATTTATACTCATGAAAATAGCTGACTAAATGTACAAGTTTGATAGTTTTTCTGTCTCTATTTCAAAAATAGTGTTCCATAAGTGGCTATTACAGCTGGCAACTCAAACATACAAATGCTTCTTCTAAAGACAATTCACATATTTCAGTGTGCTGTATGCATGTATTCTATTTTTAATATAAAATATTAAAAATACATGTACTCAGGGACCAAATTTTAATTAAATATTTATTACTGCTTTGTTGAGAACAATCTATATATATATATATATATAAAATGGTACATGTATGGTGGTGGAGAATGCACTTTAAAGCTACAGCTTTGATTTACAATTAAGGTTATCAACAGTTTCGTCATTCCCTTCGCATCACTGTATAAATATCAGTTCAGTAAAAATAATAGATAACATCTTATCAAAGGGTCTCAGAGACACCAGGTTTTGTGGACTACAGTTTAGGAACAGGTGTTCTAACCCTTCTGTTCTTCAAACGATTCCTATGACTTCAAATCCCCTTAGTTTCCCCTAGTATCTCTCTTGTCTATATACAAAGCCTATCAAGGTTGAAAGCGATGGCAGCCAATCCTAGCTTCTCTGCTGCCTGAAATTTATCTTAAGTGTTAACTTCATCCCATTGTAATTGCTAGCAAGTAGATCAGACTGATCAATAAATTCATAGTCAATGTTATTTTTATCTGTAATATTTACTTCCACAGAAACTACAAAAATAAACCACACCAAGAAAATGATTAAAGTTTCCACTTCTGGATGTATAACCAAAAAACTGAGAGCAGAGTCTCAAAGAATTAGTTGTTTACACATCTTTATAGTAGCACCATTCACAATAGGCAGGAGGTGGAAGCAAATCAAATGTCCCTCCACAGAAGCATGGATAAACAAAATATGGCACGCACATACAGTGGAGTATACTCAGCCTTCAATAGGAAGGAAATTCTGTCATTTGCTACAAAATGGATGAGGACATTATGCTAAATTAAATAAGCAAGGCACAAAAAGGTAAATACTATGAAATTCCACTTACACGAGACATCTAAAGTAGTCAGATTCACAGAAACAAGAATGGTGGTTGTCAGGGGCTGGAGGAGGAGGGAAAGGGAAACTGTTTAGTGGACATCAAGTTTCAGATTTGGAAGGTGAGAAAGTTCTGGAGATGTGTTTCACAATAATATGTGTACTTAACACTGCTAAACTGTACACATAAAAATGGTGGAGATGGTAAATTCTATGTCTTGCACAATAAAAAAATGTCAATTATATTTCTAAATACTTCATACACTAAGTAATGTTCAATGTATGTTTCATTTATATTAAGTACAAAGAGAGGCAAAACTGATCTAAAATATAGAGTCCCTTGGACTGCAAGGAGATCCAACCAGTCCATTCTGAAGGAGATCAGCCTTGGGATTTCTTTGGAGGGAATGATGCTGAAGCTGAAACTCCAGTACTTTGGCCACCTCATGCGAAGAGTTGACTCACTGGAAAAGACTCTGATGCTGGGAGGGTTTGGGGGCAGGAGGAGAAGGGGATGACAGAGGATGAGATGGCTGGATGGCATCACTGACTCGATGGACGTGAGCCTGAGTGAACTCCGGGAGTTGGTGATGGACAGGGAAGCCTGGCATGCTGTGATTCATGGGGTCGCAAAGAGTCAGACACGACTGAGCAACTGAACTGAACTGATTTAAAAGAAAGAAAGAAGGAAAACTACAGAAATAATTATCAATAAAGTCAAAATCAAGGTTAGCTTTAGTGTGGAAAGAGGTATTGTGATCAGGAAAGGACTGCGAGTAGCTTCTGGCAGGCTGGCGATGTTCTGATTCTCAACCTCTGTGGCAGAGACAGGGGTATTTGTATTATAACATCTGTTAAGGGTAAATCTATGTGTTATGCATTTTTCTGTCTCTGTGTTATTTTTTTTTCTTTTTACCACAGAACAAAAAAAATCAAAAGAAAGAAACCAAGGCACTGAGACCTTGTAAGTTTTCTGTCTTCACATAACTTATAAATGGCAAAGCTGAAGAACTCAGGTCTCTGGACCACACGGCCCATTTTTGTAGCTAGTTAATGGGTACAAAATTAAGAAATAAACCTTTAATCATGAAAACTAAGGTCTGAAAGTATTAGACTGGAGAAAATCTCAATGACACATAAAGATAATCCAAAATATAGTTTGCAGAAGCCAAACAATGGCTCAGTTCAACAAGCATTGGCTGAACTTATAAAATGTGCCAGACCCTACACTAGATATTGAAAATAGAGAAATAAATAAGACACATTCCCAGCACTTGAGAGTTTTGTAATATAGTGAGACAAATATATCAGTTTATCATTACAACACAGTATGGTCTCTCACAGCCTGGGAGGTCTTGTGTGGGGTGGAGGGGGTCAGGAATGGGAACAGGACTGTGGGAGCTTCAAGAACTCTTATTCTGTGAATCACAGTTAGAAATGAGTTGGAAATAGGAAAGAGTAAAAAGGGTCTTTCAAAGAAAACATCAGCAGAACTGGAATCAAGAAAACCCTCAGTATTATACATATTGCAGAAACATGATATGTGAGATAGAAAATGGTCAAGACAAAGCAGGAAAGATTTGGACAAAGATCCATTTCTTCCTGTCACCTAACAAGCTACCAGCTCAATAAGGAACAGATAGCATTATGCCTACAACTAGCTCTAAGGCCTTGGGTATGTCATTTCCTCTGTCAGAGCCTCAGATACCTTCTTAAAGAGGGACCTTGAATTATTAATGGTTAGCCTCCAAGATCAGCCACTCCTGGATCTGATTCTAAAGTTTCATGAAGCAATGTCAAATCTGGCAGTCAGTGTCGTTAAACACTTCTGCAAAAAAAAGAAACTAATAAAAAGATAATAAAGAGATCTATCCTATATAACTCAGAAAAACTGAAAGTTCAAGGAACCGAAAATGAAAATATATAGAAACTGCCTCATCAATACAAAGATTACTAAACGCAAATCAAAACTATACCTATACCATATACCTAATGTATAAAATGCCTCAGACATACTGGTAATATTTTTTGAATGTTTACCCTACATCAGATGCTTTACCTGTATTATTTCATTTAATCCTCAAACACCTCTGAAACTGGCCTTCTTGCCTTGATTTTAAATAAGAAGAGTCAGAGTTTTGGGATATTAAAAAACCTATCCAAACTCCTCATGAAGGAGGTAGGAGAGCTGAAGTTGTGCAGGTTTGTCTGCTTTAAAGCTAGTTCTCTCAACTTTCCTAATATATTAGGATTCCTATAAAAGTAAGTGGGAAGAATATGCTATTTCTTAAGAATCCATATACTCAATTTACATAAGCCCAATATCACCACTCTCAATTCTATGTAATATTTATTCTTCACTTTGCATGCTTAGAAGATTTAAAAAACATGACAATGATAGCTTTTAGCAACTGAATTACTGTTTATCCAAAAATTATCTGTTCAAAATAAATGAAATTATATTTAAAACTACCCAGGCTGTACCGAAAATGCTTTTAAGCAGCCCAAAATGCTTTTAAGCAGTCGCTGTAAGTTTATTCATGTGTTGAAATAAGCACTGAAACACTAACACAAAAAGAAAAAAATGGATTATACTAAGATTAAATTAAGAGTCTCCTTAAAATAACAGTCCCCAAGGCAGTCATAGACACTAACAAATCCATTTCTCAGGAGTTATTTCCAAGGAAGGAAAATAAAGATTTTGAGGCCTTGGCTGTTGCTATTGAACAGAAAAGCAGATAATCAAATGAAATAAGGCATTTCCAGTGACTGTTCACAGGAGAGGTGACCGCTTGGTTCAGAAATTAGCTATTCTCTATCTTTAGACAAAAAATGGTTTCCCCCTAAATCTAACATAAACATTTAATTCTATGCAGGCTTTTTGGTTTTTTGATCAGCTATTAGTATATGAGGAGCATGGCAAAAGGAAGAACAGTGAGCGCCACAGCAACAGCAGTGAGACGTGACAGCGCAGAGCAGTTCAAACTTCATCTAAATGCCGTTCTTGAGCTTGAGTGGGCGTCAGAATCCCCTGCAGGGCTTATGAAACACAGCTTAGTGAACTTCACCCTCAACCTCCGACCCCACCCCCACACACCCAAGCTTCTGATTCAGTAGTCAGGAGAGGGGCCCAAGAATTTGCATTTCAATTACCTCCACTGGCAATGTACTCTGTGAACCACATCTATGCCTGGTTTTAGAAGTGGAGTTATAAATTTCCATGTGCTATTTATAATTAAGTGGATTCATTGTTGATAGATGACAATCCTTCAAGTGTGTGGTGGACAGTTAACAGACAGATCGCCTTGGTTATTTGCTAAATGTAAAATTGTTGTCACTGTTGTTTAGTTGCTAAGCTGAGTCCAACTCTTTTGTGACCCCACGGACTGTAGCCCACCAGGCTCCTCTGCCCATGGGATTTCCCAGGCTAGAAAACGAGTGGGTTGCCATTTCCTCCTCCCATTCTGACCCAGGGATTGAACCCATGTATCCTGTAGTCGGATACGACTGAGCGACTTCACTTTCACTTTTCACTTTCATACACTGGAGAAGGAAATGGCAGCCCACTCCAGTATTCTTGCCTGGAGAATCCCAGGGATGGGGGAGCCTGGTGGGCTGCCATCTATGGGGTTGCACAGAGTCGGACACGACTGAAGTAACTTAGCAATCCTGTATGGTAGGTGGATTCTTTACCACTGAGCCACCAGAGAAGCCCAAATGTAACTCTAATGAAACTTTAATCATTGGTAAGATAACAGTTAATGTTACGCTTAGAATTCTAGTTTGCATTTTTGCTATAAATATTTAATAAAAAATCATAGCATCTATTGAGAAGCTATTGCATGCCAGGAACTGTGAAACTTAATACCTAGAATTTGATTTAATCTTAATTAAAAATCTAATATACAGACACGACTGAAGTAACTTAGCAATCCTGTATGGTAGGTGGATTCTTTACCACTGAGCCACCAGAGAAGCCCAAATGTAACTCTAATGAAACTTTAATCATTGGTAAGATAACAGTTAATGTTACGCTTAGAATTCTAGTTTGCATTTTTGCTATAAATATTTAATAAAAAATCATAGCATCTATTGAGAAGCTATTGCATGCCAGGAACTGTGAAACTTAATACCTAGAATTTGATTTAATCTTAATTAAAAATCTAATATACAAATTTCATTATTATTGTTATTCCCAGTTATAATAAATTTTCTTAGAGAAGTGAAATCACTGCCAAAGTTTACAGTTAGCAATTGATGGAAGCAAGCTTCAACCCAAGGAGTCTGACTCCAGAGTTTGAGTTTTATTTTGCCTCATAGTCTATGGCTTCCTGAATAAATAGCACAGTGATTATCAGCAGTGAAAATTATCATCTCAAACTCTAAACTGAAATGTGAAACTCTAAAATCAAAACATAAAATAATTTATGAGCATAGGCACAGAATTCCATAGGATCCCAGAGCCACGGTACCAAAGAATGTGCCATGGTGAGACCACTATAAATTTTAAAAGGAGAATTTGGTGTATAAAAACTTGTGGAACTGAATTAGCCATTCTTAGGGTAGGTTTCTTTCCAAGATTTTTTTCCATTTACACTAAATGTTAAAATTCTATGTTAAACGAAACTCAACTATGAGAGCAAAATGATGCCCAGGCAGTGGGAGTAAGGAAATGTTCAAAGGACATAGGAAGCTCAGTCATGTTCAAGATTAAAGTCATGTTCAATATTAAAGCCTGCAGTATTTCAAGGGAATACTAGACTCCCAGAAGTTGGATATAGTGCAAAGATATGACATTAAGACTAGACATAACCAGGAGGCCAAGCAACGAACAGATAGGTATCAGAGAGATGCTTCCACATATATCAGCCTGTGTTGTAGCTAGAGAAAAACTGGGAAGCAGTACTAAAAACAAACAAACAAAACAGAAAACTTCTTTTAGGAATTAGAATAGAGATAAGCTATGTCTCAGGAGAAAATGATGAAATATCATTGATCATAAACTGGAGGGACTAATTCCAAACAAGATTTCCAGGGAAAGTTAAAGTAAGATTCATGGATATCTCCACCTGGGAACCTACTAGCCAGCACCACAGATCCTAACTCTGGTTGGGGAAAACAAAATATTAGGGTTGAATCTTGCCAGATTAGAAGGACAAAATGAGCCAAGAAATGCAGGTGGCCTCTAAAAGCTGGAAAAGTCAAACAGTTTCTCCCCAAAAGCCTTCAGAAAAAAAATGCAGCCTTCTTGATACCTCAGCTTTTAATCCAGGGAAATTTATTTCAAACTTCTGATCTCTAGAAATATAAGAAAATAAATTGGTGTTCTTTTATTCCAGTACATTGTGGAGATTTATTCCAACAGTAACAAAAGTAAGAAAGTAAATAATTTGATAAGCAGAAATAATTTGATAAGCAGAAATATGGGTAAATACAATAGACTTTCCTTCTTCTCTAAAGTTCTAAATTATGTTTGACAGTTGAAAAAAATTATAACTATCTAATATGGTTCTGCTGCTTCTGCTAAGTCACTTCAGTCATATCCAACTCTGTGCAACCCCATAGATGGCATCAGGTTCTAAATGTATATAAAATAATAATATAATTTTATTATAAACATATATGATAAGTTAACAGATACCATAATTGTTTTTATATATTTATAAACAATGGAGGAGAAACAAAGTGTAAAGGCAAGTAAGGTTTCTATATGGCACTTGAACTGGCAAAGTGAGCACACCAGTAGATCCTTAAAACATTTTGCATGTGTAATGTTTTATCTAGAACAACCACAAAAGAACTATATAAAGAGATATACTCAAAAACACTACCGATATCAATATATTTTGGATATTAATCTCTTACTGGTCATACTATTCACATTCTGTAGGTTGTCTTTTTATTTTGTTAATGGTTTCCTTTGCTGTGCAAAGACTTTTAAGTTTCATTAGGTCCCATTTGATATTTCTATTTCCTTTGTCTTAGGAGACAGACCTAAAAAATTATTACTACAATTTATGTCAATGAGCATTCTGTCTATATTTTCCTCTAGGAGTTTACAATTTCTGGTCTTATACTTTGGTCTGGAATCCATTTGGAGTTTATTTTTGTATATGGTGTTAGAAAATGGTGTATAATTTCATTTAAATGTAGCTATACTGTTTTNTTTATGTCAATGAGCATTCTGTCTATATTTTCCTCTAGGAGTTTACAATTTCTGGTCTTATACTTTGGTCTGGAATCCATTTGGAGTTTATTTTTGTATATGGTGTTAGAAAATGGTGTATAATTTCATTTAAATGTAGCTATACTGTTTTCCTGTGTCATTTATTGACTCTCTCCACTGTGTCTTCTTGCCTCCTTTGTTGTAGATTAACTGACCGTGAATGCATGGGTGTATTTCAGGGCTTTCTATCCTGTTCTATGTGTTGATCTATGTGTCTCTTTTTGTGCCACTACCATTCTTCTTTGACTAATGTAGCTTTGCAGTACTGTCTGAAATCAGGGAGTATGAGTCTTCCAGCTCTCTTCTTCTTTCTCAAGATGGTCTTTTGTGTTTCTACACAAATTTCAAAATTATATGTTCAGTTCACTTCAGTTCAGTCGCTCAGTCGTGTCCGACTCTTTGCGACCCCATGAATCACAGCACGCCAGGCCATCTTGTTCTATGTGTTGACCTATGTGTCTCTTTTTGTGCCACTACCATTCTTCTTTGACTAATGTAGCTTTGCAGTATTGTCTGAAATCAGGGAGTATGAGTCTTCCAGCTCTCTTCTTCTTTCTCAAGATGGTCTTTTGTGTTTCTACACAAATTTCAAAATTATATGTTCAGTTCACTTCAGTTCAGTCGCTCAGTCATGTCCAACTCTTTGCGACCCCATGAATCACAGCACGCCAGGCCTCCCTGTCCATCACCAACTCCCGGAGTTCACTCAGACTCACGTCCATTGAATCCATGATGCCATCCAGCCATCGATTGCACTGACTCTAGTTCCAAAGAATAGCAAGAAGAGGTAAGAAAGGCTTCTTAAGTTAACAATGCAAAGAAATAGAGGAAACAATAGAATGAGAAAGACTACAGATCTCTTCAAGAAAATCAGAGATACCAGATTGCACTGACTCTAGTTCCAAAGAATAGCAAGAAGAGGTAAGAAAGGCTTCTTCAGTGATCAATGCAAAGAAATAGAGGAAACAATAGAATGAGAAAGACTACAGATTTCTTCAAGAAAATCAGAGATACTAAGGGAATATTTCATGCAAAGATGGTCACAATAAAGGGCAGAAATGGTATGAACCTAAAAGAAGCAGAAGAAATTAAGAAGAGGTGGCAAGAATAAATAAAACAACTATACAAAAAAAGTGTTAATCATCTGGATAACCATGATAGTGTGATCGCTCACCTATAGCCAGACATTCTGGTGTGTGAAGTCAAATGGGCATTAGGAAGCATAGGAAAAGGAGTAAAAGGAGTACATCAAGGCTGTATATTGTCACCCTGCTTATTTAACTTCTATGCAGAGTACATCATGAGAAATGCTGGAGTGGAAGAAATACAAGCTGGAATCAAGATTGCCGGGAGAAATATCAATAACCTCAGATATGCAGATAACACCACCCTTACGGCAGAAAGTGAAGAGGACCTAAAAAGCCTCTTGATGAACGTGAAAGAGACTGAAAAAGTTGGCTTAAAGCTCAACATTCAGAAAATGAAGATCATGCCATCTGGTCCCATCACTTCATGGGAAATAGATGGGGAAACAGTAGAAACAGTGTCAGACTTTATTTTGGGGGGGGTCCAAAATCACTGCAGATGGTGACTGCAGCCATGAAATTAAAAGATGCTTACTCCTTGGAAGAAAAGTTATGAGCAACCTAGATAGCATATTCAAAAGCAGAGACATTACTTTGCCNTCAATACTATGTGACCCAAGAACTTCCAGATGTAAAAGCTGGATTTAGAAAAGGCAGAGGAACCAGAAATCAAATTGCTAACATCCATTGGAACATCGAAAAAGCAAGAGAGTTCCAAAAAAAACATCTACTTCTGCTTTATTGGCTATGCCAAAGCCTTTGACTGTGTGGATCACAACAAAATTTGGAAAATTCTGAAAGAGATGGGAATTACAGACCACCTTACCTGCCTCCTGAGAAAAACTGTATGCAGGTCAAGAAGCAGCAGTTAGAACTGGACATGGAACAAAGGACTGGTTGAAAATTGGTAAAGGAGTACGTCAAGGCTGTATATTGTCACCCTACTTATTTAATTTATATGCAGAGTACATCATGCAAAATGCTAGGCTGGATGAATCACAAGCTGGAATCAAGATTGCCAGAAAAAATATCAGCAAACTCAGTTATACAGATGATACCACTTTAATGGTAGAAAGTGAAGAAGAACTAAACAGTCTCTTGATGAAGATGAAAGAGGAGAGTGAAAGTTGGCTCAAAACTCAACATTTAAAAAACTAAGATCATGGCATCTGGTTCCATCATTTCATGGCAAATAGATGGGGAAAAGATGGAAACAGTGACAGACTTTATTCTCATGGGCTCTAAAATCACTTTAATAGTTCTTTCAATCCAAGAACATGGTATATATTTCCATCTGTTTACGTCATCTCCAACTTCTTACATCAGTGTCTTATAGTTTTCTGAGTATTACTCTTTTACCTCCTTAGGTAGGTTAACTCCTAGGTATTTTGTTCTTTTTGATGCAGCAGTCAATGTGTTTACTTCCTTAATGTCTCTTTCTGATATATAAATAGCTCATACAACTCAACAACAACAACAACAAAAAAAAAACAATTTAAAAAAATGGGCAGAAGACATGAATAGACATTTTTCCAAAGAGGACACACAAATAGATGGCCAACAGGCACATGAAAAGATGCTCAATATTGTGAATCATTAGGGAAATGCAACTCAGAATCACAATATCACCTCGCATCTGGATAGCTATTACCAAAAAGAGCATAAATAACAAATATTTGCAAGGACATGGAAAAAAAAGAACTCTTGTGTACTATTGGTGGCAGTGTAAAGTGGTGAAGCTGCTGTAGAAAATAGTATGGAGATTTCTCAAAAAATTAATTAAAATTCAAGTCAATTTAATTCTAATTAAATTAAAAACTTAATACAACAACAACAACAAAAAAAAAACAATTTAAAAAAATGGGCAGAAGACATGAATAGACATTTTTCCAAAGAGGACACACAAATAGATGGCCAACAGGCACATGAAAAGATGCTCAATATTGTGAATCATTAGGGAAATGCAACTCAGAATCACAATATCACCTCGCATCTGGATAGCTATTACCAAAAAGAGCATAAATAACAAATATTTGCAAGGACATGGAAAAAAAAGAACTCTTGTGTACTATTGGTGGCAGTGTAAAGTGGTGAAGCTGCTGTAGAAAATAGTATGGAGATTTCTCAAAAAATTAATTAAAATTCAAGTCAATTTAATTCTAATTAAATTAAAAACTTAATTATGAGTCATTAACTATCATGACTCATCAATTCCACTTCCAATATAAATTAAAAAGAAATGAAAACACTAATGCAAAAGATACATGCTTCCCAATATTTATAGCAGTATTATTTACAACTGCCAAGATATGGAAGCAACTTCAGTGTCCATCAATAGATGAAGGGATGAGAGGATGTGGTGTGTATATATTTACATATAAATGTATATGTATACACAATGGAATACTACTCAACAATAAAAAGGGTGAAATTTTGCTATTTGTAATGAAATGAATGAACTTGGATGGTATTATGCTAAGTGAAATAAGTCAGATAAAGAAGGACAAGTGGCATATAATAGCATGTTTATGTGGAGTCTAAAGAAGACAACAAACTAGTGAATATAACAAAAAAGAAACAGACTCACTGAAACAGAAAAGAAATGATTGGTTCTCAGTGTATAGGAGGAAGGAGGGAGGGGCTATACAGGGGTAGGGGTTGAGAGGTACAAGCAATTATGGATAAAATAAGGTCCAAGGATATATTGTACAATGCAAGGAATATAGCCAATATTATCTAATAACTATAAATGGAGTATAACCTTTAAAAATTGTGAATCATCATATTGTATACCTGTAACAAATAATATCATACGTCAACTATGCTGATGCTGCTGCTAAGTCGCTTCAGTCGTGTCCGACTCTCTGCAACCCCATAGATGACAGCTACCAGGCTCCCCCGTCCCTGGGATTCTCCAGGCACAAACACTGGAGTGGGTTGCCATTTCCTTCTCCAGTGCATGAAAGTGAAAAGTGAAAGTGAAGTCGCTCAGTCATGTCCAACTCTTCACGACCCCATGGACTGTAGCCTAACAGGCTCTTCCGTCCATGGGATTTTCCAGGCAAGAGTACTAGAGTGGGGTGCCATTGCCTTCTCCGACATCAACTATACTTCAATTTTAAAAACACTATAAATGAATCAGAATGGAATTCTAAAAAATGTTCAAGTAAACCATGTGAGGCATAAAAATAAGGGGGAAAAAAAAATAACAAACAGAAAACAAAACTTAAAATATCAGACTTCAACACTACCAACCAATAGTACCTAATCAATATTTATAGAACATTTCACCCAACAAAAGGTGAATATATGTTATTATCCAGTAAATATAGCCCAAGATAGACCATATACCCGGCCATCAAACAACTTTAACAAATTTAAAACAATTGAGATCATGTAAAATGTGCTCCCTGACCACAATGAAATCAAATTAGAAATCAGTAAGAGAAAGATGACTGCAAATTAATGAACACATTTATAAATAATCCATTAGTAAAAAGGAAGTTTTAAGGGAACTGAAAACATACATTAAAATGAATGAAAATGAAAATGTAAAGTATTATAGTTTGTGGTGCACCATTAAAGTAGTACTAAAGCAAAATTTCTATACTAAATACATAGACAAGAAGAGCTTCCTAGGTACTTTAACAAATTTAAAACAATTGAGATCATGTAAAATGTGCTCCCTGACCACAATGAAATCAAATTAGAAATCAGTAAGAGAAAGATGACTGCAAATTAATGAACACATTTATAAATAATCCATTAGTAAAAAGGAAGTTTTAAGGGAACTGAAAACATACATTAAAATGAATGAAAATGAAAATGTAAAGTATTATAGTTTGTGGTGCACCATTAAAGTAGTACTAAAGCAAAATTTCTATACTAAATACATAGACAAGAAGAGCTTCCTAGGTGGCATGATAGTATAGAATCCGCCTGCCAATGCAAGAGGGACAAGAGACACAGGTTTGATCCCTGGGTCAGGTATATCCCCTGGATTAGGAAATGGCAACCCATTCCAGTATTCATTCCTGGAAAATTCTATGGACAGAGGAGCCTGGCTAACATAATATTAGCAAATATANAAGAGTTGACTCATTGGAAAAGACCCGATGCTGGGAGGGATTGGGGGCAGGAGGAGAAGGGGACGAAGGAGGGTGAGATGGCTGGATGGCATCATGGACTCAATGGATGTGAGTCTTAGTGAACTCTGGGAGTTGGTGATGGACAGGGAGGCCTGGCGTGCTGCAATTCATGGGGTCGCAAAGAGTCGGACACAACTGCGCGACTGAACTGAACTGAACTGGAGGGCTCCCAGGAAGTGTGGACACTTTCAATGTGAAACAGGAGCTGGAATGTGGTAGGAAGCTGGCGGTGGCAATGCTCACAAGTAGTGTGGATTTCCCAGTTGTCACGCTTCTGCTTCTGAAGCTCCAGATGGTCCCTCATGTGGGTCACAAATGACATTTTTTAGAACTCTCAAGCAGCTGAGGCAATTTGACGTTTTGTGAATCTTCTGTTCTGGCTGCCCATCTCTTGTATGCTTTCCATAGTAAAATCATCAAGTAACATGATCTGATTTCCTTTCATGGGATCAACAGTCTTGCTCTGACTTTAGAGTCCAAAATCTGTTTTCTCCAGCCCTTCCAAACTACATGTTCTGTCTGGATCCATAAGACTGAAGCATGCCTGGTAATTTGCATGAGTCCATGATAATGAAACCCCACTATGAACGTGACTTGGTGAGGTCAGGATTGTCTTCCAAGATCATAATCTTATTATTTCTAGGAGAGATTCCTGGAGGGGCATGGTGGAAGCAGATCGCCCCGGGATTCCATCACTGAGTTTAGGTCTTTAGGGATTCTCACTGTTAAAATTTACATCTGAAGTGGGACCTCACTTCGAATAAGAGAACTTTCATCCTTGTCTCCTAATGGGAGAACAGCTTCAGATAGCCAGTGAAGCCACTGAGAGAGAAATTCTAAATTGTGAAGCACGGCTGGCAGAGTGCTCCTTTTATAATAAGGTTTAGACAAAGGGTTAAAAATAATAGGACTATCTCTTCCTCTGCATTCAGACTGAGAAGCTGGTGAGGCAGCTGCTGGCTCTGATGCTGGGGTCCTGAGATTTGTAGTGGCAACATGCTGAAGGGATTTAGACTTACTGGCCCTTCTTTCTTCTGGAAGATAAGTCCGTGGTCACTCCATTCAAAATGTTAGAAATGACTTGCTTTGAATTTGAACTCACTCTGACAAACAGAGTTTCAGCATCCTCATTGACATGCTCCACTGCAACAAAGATGACCTCAGCATAGTTATCATCCTCATCTGTGGATTTGGACCCTCCAGTCCTTTTCTTGGCTTGTGGTGGTGCTTGTTCTTCCTCACACAGGAAGAGATGGGCCATTTTACAACCACATTTGGCTTCAAGTGTCCCCTTCTTCTAGTGCTTTTTCCACCTGAAGGCAACCGCAGGACAAGGTCATCCCCTCTGATCTCAGGTGTCACTCTCTGTGGTGCCGTTAACCCTCAATTGTTCACCGAAAATATTAAGTGGAAAAGTCCAGAAAGAAAGAAATCATAAGTTTTAAATTGCATGTCATTCTGAGGAGTGTGATTAGAATCTCACACCATCCTGCATCCTCCTACCCTAAATGTGAATCATTCCTTTCTCCTGCACATCCCACCCATTTGTAACTCTTTTACCACAATGACTTTAGAGATGTCACTGGGCTTGTGACCAAGTCACCTTTATTTTACTCAATAATGGCCCCAAAGCATAAGTGGAGTGATGGTGGCCATTTATATATTCCAGAGATAATCCGTTAAGTGCTGCCTTAAATTGAAAAGATCAAAGTTCTCAATTTGATATAAAAAGAGGAAATAAATGTATGCTGAAGTTGTTAAGACCTTTGGTGAATGTGAAGAAGAGAAAAGCAAATCTGAGTTAGTTTTGCTGTCAAACCTCAAACTGCAAAAGTTATGGCCACAAAGAGTAGTAACTGCTTAGTTAGTGTGGAAAAAAAAAATCACTAAATTAGTACAGTAATATTTTTTACATGGAGACTACATTCACAAAACTTTTATAAAAGTATATTGTTATGATTGTTCTATGTTGTTATTAAACCATTCCTGGTGGCTCAGATGGTAAAGTGTTGCCTACAATTCAGGAGACCTGGGTTCGATCCCTGGGTCAGGAAGATCCTCTGGAGAAGGAAATGGCAGCCCAGTCCAGAATTCTTGCCTGGGAAATCCCATGGACAGAGGAGCATACTAAGCTGAAGTCCATGGGGTTACAGAGAGTTGGACATGACTAAGTGCTTTCACTTTCACTTTCTTCTTATTATTAGTTAGTTGCCCATCTCTTACTGTACTTTTATAAAATAAACTACATCACAGGTACGTTTTTATAGAAAAAAAAATTGTGTGTATAGGGTTTGATACTATGTGAAGTTAGAGATGTCTGCTGGGAGTCTTGGAACTTATTCTCTGCAGAAAAGTGATGATTATATTTCTTTCAAAGGACAAAATTAGTACCTGATTTAATAATCGTCTGAAACATTGAGATGATTATTCACACTTTATTTCATACTTAGGTAACATCTCAAACTCAGTTCAGTGACATAACAGTTTTAAACTTACTTCTCCAGCCCTCACTTTATCTTTTCTCCCTATGGTGGCCCCAGCACTCCTGTTAAACTCTACAAGTGGTAGTCATTGAAATAAAATATTTGTAACACAATTTCCCTCCATATAATACATTTGTTGAGAGTTTCTATGCCATTAACACATTTCGTTGACATTAAGGGACATTCTAAATTTTACATTTGACCATTTCTGATATCAGATCACATTTCATCAGTAACATATGATAGTTCATTTTGCTGTGTGTAAATGGTGGCACTAGTGGTAAAGGACTCTCCTGCCAATTCAGAAATGTAGGTTCCATCTCTGGGTCAGGAAGATCCCCTGGAGGAGGGAATAGCAACCTACTCCTATATATATATTTGATAGTGGTAAGAAAAATAAGTCTGTGAGACTTCCTTGATGATCCAATATTTAAGACTCTTCACTTCCACTCCAGGGGGCATGGGATCAATCCCTGGTCAAGGATTTTGATCCCACATGCCACAGGGTATGGCCAAAATAATAATAATAATAATTAATAATAATAATAAAATAATTTTGTATCTCACACTTGATGTCATTTTAGATTTAATGAAAATTTCTATTTTTCACAAGCAGAATCCAGCCTACTAAATTAATGTCACAAGCCACTAATGGGATGCTAACTGAATTATATAGCCAAATGGTTTAGACAGGGATTGACAAATTGGCTTGCCTCCTGTTTTTTTTTTTTTTTTCTCCCAACCCTTAAGCTAAGAATGGTTTTTATGTTTTAGTTTCTTTAACTTTAGAAATATGTTTAATATTTTAATTTTTTTTAATTTGAGGGGAAACAAAGGATTATCTTTGACATGTGAAAATTATGTTATCTAAGTTTCACTGTCACAGATAAAGTTTTACTGGAACACAGCTGTGATCATTTGCAGCTGCCCGAGGCTGTTGCACAAAGCTAATGGCAGAGACCACATGGCCCTTAATGCCTGGTTACTCTCTAGTCCTTTACAGAGAAATTTTGCAGACTCATGGCTTCAGAGAACAAAGTGAAGCATTCCAAACCTCATGGCTCACCAGCTCCTGAAGTCCAGTTTACTCAGTGCAGCTAAACACTTCCCACTCTGAGCCCCAGTAGTGGGTGAAGCTGGAGTGTCTTTGTCTCCACTTCCCAAAGAGGTTTCTCTGGAAATACCAGCACCACTTCCTGTGTCCTGTTTCCATGATACTCCTACCTGGGTCTCCAAGAGACGTTTCTCAGTAAGGCTGGATCAGGAGATTCCAAGCCTTTAAAGCCCATTCTAATCCAATCCACTAGTATCCAAACCGGGCTCCAAGCAGGTTTCTGAATCAGTTTTTCCCCATAGGATTTTTTTTTTAAAGTTTATTTTGCTTTACAATACTGTGTTGGTTTTGCCATACATTGACGTGAATCTGCCACAGGTGTACATAAGTTCCCAATCCTGAACCCCCCTCTCACCTCCAACCTCATAGCATCTCTCTGGATCATTCCTGTGCACCAGCCCCAAGCATCCTATATCCTGTCTCGAACATAGACTGGCGATTCATGTCTTACATGATAGTATACATGTTCCAGTGCCATTCTCCCAAATTATCCCACCATCTCCCTCTCCCTCAGAGTCCAAAATTCTGTTCTATACATCTGTGTCTCTTTTGCTGTCTCACATACAGGGTTATTATTACCATCTTTCCAAATTCCATATATATGTGTTAGTATACTGTATTGGTGTTTTTCTTTCTGGCTTACTTCACTCTGTATAATAGGCTCCAGTTTCATCTACCTGATTAGAACTGATTCAAATGTATTCTCTTTAATGGCTGAGTAATACTCCATTGTGTATATGTACCACAGCTTTCTTATCCATTCATCTGCTGATGGACATCTAGGTTGTTTCCATGTCGTGGCTATTATAAACAGTGCTGTGATGAACATTGGGGTATACATGTCTCATTCAATTCTGATTTCCTCGGTGTGGATGCCCAGCAGTGGTATTGCTGGGTCATATGGCAGTTCTATTTGCAATTTTTTAAGGAATCACCACACTGTTTTCCATAGTGGCTGTACTAGTTTTCATTCCCCCCATCAAAGAATGGACCAGAGAACTAAATAGACATTTATCCAAAGATATATGGATGGCTAACACATGAAAAGATGCTCAACATCACTCATTATCAGAGAAATGCAAATCAAAACCACAGTGAGATACCATTTCACACCAGTCAGAATGACAGTGATCCAAATGTCTACAAGCAATAAATGCTGGAGAGAGTGTGGAGAAAATGGAACCCATAGGATCTTTCAACTAGAAACGTTTCTACTAAATTGCTAGAAAAAGGAAAGAATGTAAGTGGAGCTTCATGTCCCCACCCCCGCCCTGCAGGGTCTGTTTCCAGGTCTAAGGGTGGAGAGACTTCCCTCTCTGGCAACCAGAGGCCCACCACCTTGTCTCTGACTTATCTTCATCTTTAGTTATTTGTGGTTCAATTGCTTAAGGGCAGGGAAAGGTGGTCCACACAGCTACTTCATCAGAGCTTGGGCTAATGTCAGGTGCCTAAAAAGGCAGGATTCCTCTTCCAATGCTGGAAAATTGGTCAGATGCAAACAGCAAACTCCTGTTCTCTTCCAGAGGCAAGCGGGTTAGTAGGGGGGCAAGGAGGACAGGATGAGGGGGGAAGGAAGCGAGCTTACTCCCAAGTGATCTGCACTTGAAGACTGAGCACCCGCTGGATTCCCAGGATCTTCACTGTTGGTTTCATGCTGAACCCCAGGAGCTTTTACCAAATAGGGGCTCATGCTTTCTTAAACTACGTCAGAGGTGTCTTATCACATCCTAGTCCCCCTCCTTCTCCCTTCCTCCCTTCCTCCCTTACTTCCTCTCTGCTCTCTGTTTCCACTTTGCACCACCTATATTCTATCTCAAGCTTTCCCTCCCACTGCCTTAGCAGCCCTTTGCACACAGATTCTTAGGGGTGGGGGAGGGTTTCAGAGAAGAAATATATGTATTTCCATTTCTTGTAAGGTAGCAGAGTCACTGAAGTAGAACAAAAGAGAAGTTCACTAATGTACATGATCTCAGGTACTGTAACCAAATATAATATCAAAAATACCTTTCTTATCAAATCAACACGTGTTCACCTGAAATTGACACAATATATGTCCATTACATCTCGTGAAGCAGGAAACAAAAACAAAAGCAAAAACAAAAACACCTGACCATTAGAAAGAGATCATTTTATACTCTTTTAAGATTGTGAGTGCTGTCCCTAGTTGCTCAGTCATGCCTGACTCTTTGTGACCCCATGGACTGTAGGCAGCCAGGCACCTCTATCCATGGAATTCTCCAGGCAAAAATACTGCAGTGAGTTGCCATGTCCTTCTCCAATGTTCTCAAGAAGACATGCTTAGTCGTGTCCGACTCTTTGTGACCCCATGGACTGTAGCCTACCAGGTTCCTCCATCCGTGGGATTCTCCAGGCAAGAATGCTGAAGTGGGTTGCCATTTCTTCTCCAGGGCATCTTCCTGACCCAGGGATCAAACCCAGGTCTCCCACACTAGAGGCAGATGGTTTAACCTATGAGCCACCAGGGGAGTATTAAAACCCAAGACTAGGGACTTCCCTGATGGTCCAGTGGTAGAGAATCTGCCTTCCAATGCAGGGAACATGGGTTTGATCCGTGATTAGGGAACTAAGATCCCACATGTCAGAGGGCAGTAGAACTGATGAAGAATCCTGCAAGCCACATTAATACCCAAGACAGCCAAATAAGTAAATAAAAATAAATATTTTTAAAATCTCTATACTGTTTACATTCTTTTTTTTAATTAGTTTTTATTTTTTTAGTTTGTTTTGCTTTACAATACTGTATTTGTTTTGCTACACATCGACATGGATCAGCCACGAGTGTACATGAACTCCCAATCCCGACCCCCACCTCCCTCCTCCCACCCCACATCCTCTCTCTGGATTATCCCTGTGCATCAGTCCCAAGCATCCTGCATCAAAGCATATTAACAGTTTTATTTATTTATGAACATACTATTAAACTTCCTGCTGGATCTTAGTTTCCTGATGATAGACTGAACCCAGATCACCAGAGTGAAAGCACTGAGCACTACCCACTGGTTTACCAGGGAATTCCAAGTTTTATTTACTTTAAGGGTGTATTTTTATTGTATGCCAAAAACTACATCTTTGCAATGTTTACAATTACAATAGAAACATTTTGGATGTAATTTTAAAATGTTGGTAAAAACTTAGGGCAAAGGAAGAAAATTTTTGACCACTTATTTATGCTTCTAGGCTTCCCTGATTCTCAGACAGTAAAAAAAAAAAAAAAAACCTGCCTGCAGTACAGGAGACCAGGTTTTGACCCCTGGGTCAGGAAGATTTCCTGGAGAAGGAAATGGATATCCACTCCAGTATTCTTGCCTGGAGAATTCCATGGACAGAGGAGCCTGGGGGGCTACTATCCATGGATTTGCAAAGAGTCAAACACAACTGGATGATTAACAATTTCTCTTTCATATGCTTCTAATAATTGCTCAAATCTCAGAATCACCTGGGACATTGTTAAACATACAGATTCCAGGTGTGCATAACACACCTAAGAAACTCAAACTGCCAGAAGAGGGGTCCTGGGAATCTGAAAGTTCAATGTTTGCCTCAGTTGATTCTGAAGTGAAGTGAATCCCAGGGTGTAAAATCCTCCAATACTTTGGGGAAGACTGATCTCTGGTGGCTCAGAGGTAAAGAATCCACTTGTTAATGCATGAGAACTGAGTTCAATCCCTGGGCTGGAAAGATCCCCTGGAGGTTGAAATGACATCCACTCCAGTATTCTTGCCTGGGAATCCCATGGGCAGAGGAGCCTGACAGGCTACAGTCTAGGGGATCACAAAAGGGTCAGATACAACTTGGCAACAGTGAAAAGTGAAAGTCGCTCAGTTGTGTCTGAACCTTCATGAGCCCATAGACTGTATAGTCTATGGAATCCTCCAGGCTAGAAGATGGGAGTGGGCAGCCTTCCCTTCTCCAAGGGATCCTCCCAACCCAGGGATCAAACCTAGGTCTCCAACAGTGCAGACAGATTCTTTATCAGCTGAGCCAGAAGGGGAGCCCAAACAACAATAAGAACATGTTTAAAGCACTCAAGAATCTATTCCTTCAGGAGACCCTGAGGAGTGAGGGTCAGGAATTTTTTTTTTTTTTTCATCAACACACTGAGCACTTGCCTTAGGAAGAGCAAGTTATTGGTAATTCAATACATCAGTCAGAGGTTGTTGCTTGAGCTGGGAGATTCATCCTCCCCACCACCCTTCAGAGAATCTAGGACTCCCACATCCTCTCTTGGGACTTCTGGATGTCCTTTGTCTTGAAGGAAATTAAGGTATAAGCAAAGCCCAGATATCTGGATCCAAACTTCTCAGTTTGGGCCACACTTTCAAATCTCCTGGGCTGTGCTTCTTAAACGTCAGTGAATTGCCTATGTGTCTTGTTCAAAAACACATTATTGTCCAACAGTTGTGGGTGTGGCCTGAGAGTCTGAGTTTCTCACAAGCTCCAGGTGTTGCCCAGGCTCCTTAAGGTGTCCATATTAAACATGAGTACTAGAGACTTTTGAAAAATACTGATGTTCTGGTTGACTTTGTGGATCTTACTCCATACACACAGAATCAGCATCTCCACAATTGGGACCAGGGAGTCAACATTATTAAAGCTCTCAGATTTTTCTAACGAGCAGGTGTGGTGCAAATGTGTAGCCAGGCAAATCACCCTACCACCAACCCTGTTTTGGACTTCATTGTGTCCTGCAAAACCCATATGTTGAGGGAACTTTCACAAAGTTTCAGTGGCTATGACTCTGCACTCTTAGTGCAATGGATTGGGCTTCAGTCCCTGGTCATGGAATTAGACCCCACGTGCTGCCAGGAAGACAGAAGACCCAACATGCCAAAACTAAAACCTGGTGGAGTCAAATAAATTAATTCATTTCAAAAGTTATCTGCAGAAAACCTAACGCCCAACACTTTGGAATGTAACCATATTTGGAGATAATACTTTTAACAAGGTGAATAAGTTTAAAGGAGATCACTAGGGTGGGCCCTAGTCTAATCTAATGGTTTTCCATACAAAAAGAGAAAGGGGAATTCCTCAAAAGGCCAATGGTTAGGGCTTAGACCTTTCACTGCCAAGGGCCCAAGTTCCATCCCTGGTCTGGAAACTAAGACCCAGAAGGAAGAAGCATGGTGAGAACAAAAAAGAAAAAGAGGAAATTGGGACATACAAGATATCAAGGATGCTTGTACATAGCGGGACAGGAGGACAGGAGAATGCAGCTGTCTGCACATGAGAGAAAGAACTCCAGAGACACCACATTGTCAACGCCTTAATTCTGGACTTCAGGCCTCCAGAACTTGGAGAAAACAATTTCCTGTTGTTTAAGTCTGTGGTATTTCTGGTGGCCACCTTAGTACTTTAATAGGTTCTTTAGGTCAGCAGTCCCTAGAGAGTTTTCACCTCCAGGACAGGTAGGGTGTATGCAGGTGATGACTCATCTCCTAGGTGACTCCCACCCACCAACAAATGCCCACCTACCCAGAGTTTCCAGGATGAAGCCTGGTCCTTTGGATCACTTCTTGCAGACCACTGCTACTAAAGGTCCCCACCCAACTCTCTTTATGGCCCCAGCTATTTTCACCTCTCTCCTAGATTTTGAGGGACAAAACCTTGAGAACAGAGTGAGGACTGTGCTCAAACCATCCTGGATGTGAAGGGGAGTATGTCTTTTAACAAAAAAAAAAAAAAGTGGTGGCATAGGGGAAAACTCCACAGATGTCCAGCAGAACACACTGATGCTTATCACCAGATGTACAGAAAATCCTTCACATGTTAGGTTAGGAAGAAGCAGAGGACATGACCTCTTCTGCAGGGAAGATTTCCAAGAAGGAGGACAGCATGCTTTCTGTAGATGTGTTGAGAGCAGATGAATTTATTGGAAGGCATTTTAGTCTGTAGCCAGGAAAGGGATACAGTGGGGAGCGGGTACATTGTCCTTCAGTTCTTTCTACCTCCAGAAGTTTCTATGATATGGACAATGGTCACAGGGTTTCCAGAGGTCAGGGAGAGAGGATTATTTGGTGATGTCATCAAAGCCTGACCCATAGAAGGCTGCCTATCAGCAGCGAACTTCAGACTTTTGAGCTATCTGCTATGGTTAAGAAATGACCTACTGGGAACTGTACTCCTGGAGTGGTTAGACTGTGCACTTTCACTGCTGAGGATGTGAATTCTATGCTTAGTTGGGGATCTAAGGTCCTGCAGTCTATGTTGGCTGACCAACAAAAGAGACCAAAAAAGAAAGACAAATATGACCTGTTCCCACTTTTCCTTAGATGGACAACCCCAGTGCCAACTCCAGTCCAGCCCATTGCTGTGGACAAGGAGGGAGCTCCTTGGGGCTTGCAGCCATGGAGTGATATGTGGTCAGCCGGAGGGACAGGAGGACAGGAGAATGCAGCTGTGCATCTCACACCAACTGAGAAACTGGTACCCAGGAGATCAGGCCTTCAGACATAGGCAGGTGCCTGCTGACCTACAGATAAAGGCTGTGTGAGAAGTGGACTCTAGAATGTGGCCAGAAGGCATACTTTTCAAGAGGCCACTAATCTTGGTGGTCATCCTCTACCCATTTCCTCCCTTAGTAGGGGAGAGCTTGGCGTTTCCACTGTTCTCAAAAATCTTTTCCTCTTCTACTCTCCCTGGGACAGCTTTATATCAAGAGATTATTTTTCATTTGCCCAGTTGTATCAGCAACGCCATGGACTGCAGCATGCCAGACTTCACTGTCCTTCACTATCTTGTGAAGTTTGCCCAAGTTCATATCCATTGCATTGGTGATGCCATCCAGCAATCTCATTCTTTGTTGCCCTCTTCTCTTTCTGCCCTCATTCATGCACAGCATCAGAGACTTTTCCAGTGAGTCAGCTGTTCACATCAGATGACCAATATATTGGACCTTCAGCTTCAGCATACAAGTATTCAGGGTTGACTTCCCTTAAGATTGACTGGTTTTTTGAAGATAAGATGTCCATAGGTGTGTGGATTTATCTCTGGGCTTTCTATTTTGTTCCATTGATCTATATTTCTGTTTTTGTGCCAGTACCATACTGTCTTAATGACTGTGGCTTTGCAGTAAAGCCTGAAGTCAGGCAGGTTGATTCCTCCAGTTCCATTCTTCTTTCTCAAGATGGCTTTGGCTATTCGAGGTTTTTTTTGTTTCCATACAAATTGTGAAATTATTTGTTCTAGCTCTGTGAAAAATACCACTGGTATCTTGATAGGAATTGCATTGAATCTGTAGATTGCTTTGGGTAGTATACTCATTTTCACTATATTGATTCTTCCGATCCATGAACATGGTATGTTTCTCCATCTATTAGTGTCCTCTTTGATTTCTTTCATCAGTGTTTTATAATTTTCTATATATAGGTCTTTAGTTTCTTTAGGTAGGTATATTCCTAAGTATTTTATTCTTTTCGTTGCAATGGTGAATGGAATTGATTCCTTAATTTCTTTTTCTACTTTCTCATTATTAGTGTATAGGAATGCAAGGGATTTCTGTGTATTGATTTTATATCCTGCAACTTTACTATATTCATTGATTAGCTCTAGTAATTTTCTGGTGGAGTCTTTCGGGTTTTCTATGTAGAGGATCATGTCATCTGCAAACAGTGAGAGCTTTACTTCTTCTTTTCCAATCTGGATTCCTTTTATTTCTTTTTCTGCTCTGATTGCTGTGGCCAAAACTTCCAGAACTATGTTGAATAGTAGCGGTGAAAGTGGGCACCCTTGTCTTGTTCCTGACGTTAGGGGAAATGCTTTCAATTTTTCACCATTGAGGATAATGTTTGCTGTGGGTTTCTCATGTATAACTTTTATTATGTTGAAATAGGTTCCTTCTATTCCTGCTTTCTGGAGAGTTTTTATCATAAATGGATGTTGAATTTTGTCAAAGGCCTTCTCTGCATCTATTGAGATAATCATATGCCTTTTTATTTCCAATTTGTTAATGTGGTGAATTACATTGATTGATTTGCAGACATTGAAGAATCCTTGCATCCTTGGGATAAAGCCCACTTGGTCATAGTGTATGATCTTTTTAATGTGTTGTTGGATTCTGATTGCTAGAATTTTGTTAAGGACTTTTGCCTCTATGTTCATCAGTGATATTGGCCTGTAGTTTTCTTTTTTTGTGTGGTGTCTTTGTCAGGTGTTGGTATTAGGGTGATGGTGACCTCATAGAATGAGTTTGGAAGTTTACCTTTCTCTGTAATTTTCTGAAAGAGTTTGAGTAGGATAGGTGTTAGCTCTTCTCTAAATTTTTGATAGAATTCAGCTGTGAAGCTGTATGGACTTGGGCTTTTGTTTGCTGGAAGATTTCTGATTATAGTTTCAATTTCCGTGCTTGTGATGGGTCTGTTAAGATTTTGTATTTCTTCCTGGTTCAGCTTTGTAAAGTTGTACTTTTCTAAGAATTTGTCCATTTCTTCCACGTTGTCCATTTTATTAGCATATAATTGCTGATAGTAGTCTCTTATGATCCTTTGTATTTCTGTGTTGTCTGTTGTGATCTCTCCGTTTTCATTTCTAATTTTATTGATTTGATTTTTTTCTCTTTGTTTCTTGATAAGTCTGGCTAGTGGTTTGTCAATTTTATTTATCCTTTCAAAGAACCAGCTTTTGGCTTTGTTGAGTTTTGCTATGGTCTCTCGTTTATTTTGCATTTATTTCTGCCCTAATTTTTATGATTTCTTTCCTTCTACTGACTGAGGTTCTCCATCTCTTCCTTCTCTAGTTGCTTAAGGTGTAGAGTTAGGTTATTTATTTGACTTTTTTATTGTTTCCTGAGGTATGCCTGTATTGATTGAACTTTCCTTTTAGCAATGCTTTTATAGTGTCCCACAGGTTTTGGGTTTTTGTGTTTTCATTTTCATTTGGTTCTATACATATTTTGATTTCTTTTTTGATTTCTTCTGTGATTTGTTGTTTATTTGGAAGCGTGTTGTTCAGCCTCCATATGTTGAAATTTTAAATATATTTTCTCCTGTAATTCAGACCTATGCATTATGGTCAGAAAAGATGCTTGGAATGATTTTGACTTTTTAAAATTTATCAAGGTTAGATTTATGGCCCAGGATGTGATCTATCCTGGAGAAGGTTCTGTGTGCACTTGAGAAGAAGGTGAAATTCATTGTTTTGGGTGAAATGTCCTGTAGATATCAGTTAGGTCTAACTGGTCTATTGTATCATTTAAAGTTTGCATGTCTTTGTTAATTTTCTGTTTTGTTGATCTGTCCTGTCCATAGGTGTGAGTGAATATACAATGGAGTAAAGACAATCACTTTAAGAAGTGGTGCTGGGAAAACTGGTCAACCACTTGTAAAAGAATGAAACTAGATCACTTTCTAACACTATACACAAAAATAAACTAAAAATGGATTAAAGATCTAAACATAAGACAAGAAACTATAAAACTTCTAGAGGAGAACAAAGGCAAAACACTCTCCAACATAAATCATAGCAGGATCCTATATGATCTGACTCCCAGAATACTGGGAATAAAAGCAAAAATAAACAAATGGGATCTAATCAAAATTAAAAGCTTCTTCACAACAAAGGAAACTACAAACAATGTGAAAAGATAGCCTTCTGAGTGGGAGAAAATAATAGCAAAAGAAGCAACTAACAAACAACTAATCTCAAAAATATACAAGCAACTTATGCAGCTCAATTCCAGAAAAATAAATGACCCAATCAAAAAATGGGCCAAAGAACTAAACAGACATTTCTCCAAAGAAGACATACGGATGGCTAACAAACACATGAAAAGATGCTCAACATCACTCATTATCAGAAAAATGCAAATCAAGACCACAATGAGGTACCATTCACACCAGTCAGAATGGCTGTGATCCAAAAGTCTACAAACAATAAATGCTGGAGAGGAGGTGGAGAAAAGGGAACCCTCTTACACTGTTGGTGGCAATGCAAACTAGTACAGCCACTATGGAAAACATTGTGGTGATTCCTTAAAAAATTGCAAATAGAACTGCCTTATGACCCAGCAATCCCACTGCAGGGCATAGACACCGAGGAAACCAGAATTGAAAGAGACACGTGTACCCCAATGTTCATTGCAGCACTGTTTATAATAGCCACTACATGGAAACAACCTAGATGTCCATCAGCTGATCAATGGATAAGAAAGCTGTGGTACATATACACAATGGAGTATTACTCAGCCATTAAAGAGAATACATTTGAATCAGTTCTAATGAGGTGGATGAAACTGGAGCCTATTATACAGAGTGAAGTAAGCCAGAAAGAAAAAACACCAATACAGTATACTAACACATATATATGGAATTTAGAAACATGGCAATGATAACCCTTTATGCAAGACAGCAAAAGAGACACAGATGTATAGAACAGAATTTTGGACTCTGAGGGAGAGGGAGAGGGTGGGATGATTTGGAAGAATGGCACTGAAACATGTATACTATCATGTAAGAAATGAATTGCCAGTCTATGTTAGATACAGGATACAGGATGCATGGGGCTGGTGAATGGGGATGATTCAGAGAGATGATATGGTGTGGGAGGTGGGAAGGGTTTCAGGATTGGGAACTTATGTACACCTGTGGCAGATTCATGTCAATGTATGGCAAAACCAATACAGTATTTTAAAGTAAAAGAAAGTTTTTTAAAAAAAAAGAAAAAAAGATTGAGTTGTTTGATCTCTTTCCTGTACAAGGAACTTTCAGGAGTCTTCACCAGCACCACAACTTGAAGGCAGCAATTTTTTGGCATTCTGCCTTCTTTGAGATCCAGCTCTCACAACAATACTTGACCATTAGGAATACCATAGCCTTGACTATACAGACCTTTCTCAGCAGAGTAACATCTCTGTTTTCAACACACTGTCTAGGTTTGTCATAGCTTTCTTGCCAAGAATCAACCATCCTTTGATTTCATGGTTGCAATCACCATTTCAGTGATTGAAAAGCCCCAAAAGAGGAAATCTGTCAGTACTGCTATGTTTATTCCCCTCTATTTGTGATGAACTAATGGGGCCAGATGCCACGATCTTAGTTTTTTTAATACTTACTTTTAAACCGGCTTTCACTCTCTACCTTCACCCTTACCTAATCATTGCAGAGCACCTGGCTTCTTGGGGCTTCTGCTCTCAGTTCTAATTCCCTGGGTAAGAAATCATGAAAGAATGGTTTTGCACCTCAAATGCAAGGGTGGGACAGAGAGGGACTGAAACTTAAGGGACCATGAAGTATTTAAAAACTCAATCAATGATGACTTGCACACTTGCTTCCCTACAGTATTAAAGGTGAAGTTAAAATGTTAATGAATCCTGACTGATTCTTTCTGACTTCATGTCCTGTAGCCCAAAGGTTCCTATATGGAATTCTAAAGGAAAAATACTGTAGTGGGTAGCCACTCCTTTCTCCAGGGGATCATCCTGATTCAGGGACTAAGCCTGAGTCTCCTGCATTGCAGGTGGATTCACCATCTGAGCCACCAGGAAAGCTCAAATCAAGGTGATGCTCATTTCCAGGACATTCTTAGATCAACATTTTGGTGGTCCATGCTGGTCCCAACTCCTTTGATCACCAAAAGGGGTATATTTGGAACACTCCACTTTGAAGGGGTGGTCTTATTTTGTTTAGTTGCTAAATCTTCTCTGAATCTTAGAGGACTTGGTCTCAGCAGAGTTCTGATGGGAAAAGAGAATTAGTTAAAAGCCTTAGTGTGGCTAGGTTGGCAGAGAATCAGAATTTGGAGGAAATTTTATCTTTTCCATGTGGCTTAATGTAAAAACTTAAGGATTAAAGTTTAAAAAAAAAAAAGTTACTGATGAATCACACCAAGGAGAAAAATGCAAAGTTACACTCAACACTGAAATACTCAACTCAGAATGACTTTTTTGATGATTGGGAATGGATTTCTGTCAGCCTTTGAATAAATGAATCTATGTGAAAGTTTTGATTAATGTAAAAACAAAATAAGGCCTGTGGGAATATTAGTGGCATAAAAGCACATTTAGACAATGGATTCAGTGATGTTGGCTTGTCTCTTACAAACTGGAGGCTTCCTTGGCAGCTCAGACAGCAAAGAATCTACCTGCAATGCAGGAGACCCAAGTTCAATCCCTGCTTTGGGAAGATTTCCTAGAAAAGAGAACGGCTATCCACTGCATTGTTCTCACCAGTACAATTCCATGGGCAGAGAAGACTGGCAGGCAACAATCCATGGAGTTCCAAAGAGTCAGATATGGCTGAGCAGTAGGAAGGTGTACAAGGGCTGGTGGGTCCAGAGGCTCCAGATGGTCTACTGGTGAATATCCCCCAGAACTGGGACTGACATTGCACAGTGAATCTGTCTTGGCACTGCTCAGGGTCCAAGATGGAGGATTTGCATCTGCTGGATCCACTGGGGAAAATGCTCGAGTCCAGGGTTAGCAGTGAGTGTCCCTTGGAAGAAGGTTCCCTCCAGCTGTGCTCACTCCTGGACACTTAGTTCATTCTAAGCCCTGAGGATGCACCTTGTATATGATGACAGATTGAACAGCCTCAGAAATAAGTGAGGAGGTGGATGCCTCGGAAATGAGAACCACAGGTAAATGGCACCCTGAACTCCTGTAGCCAATCATTGTCTATCAGAGAGCATCTAGGCACCACTCACATTGAGGCCCTTTTATTTAAACACTAACAGAAGAGTATTTAATTTAAAGGGGAGAATCATGGTCACAAATCACAGAGGACACCCAATGATTGAAACTGAAGTTCCATTTATTTGTAACAATCCAATACAGGGCTAACGACTCCATCAACCTCCCAAGCCCAAAATTCCCTCTTCAAAATTCAGATTCACATTTCTAATTTTGTAGGAACACATTTCTCCAAAAATCTCACCAAGCCCTCCCCCCCATGCCCACGTTAATCACCTTTTCCAGTATGCATTGAACTATTGTCTGAAACTATGGTTTTTATTCCTTCTAGATGACTAAGGTCTGGGTGGCAGTGTCCCAGTGCCAGGGACAAAGCCTGCAACTCGTGAGCTGGGTTAGGTGGGCATGTAGCAGGAGCACAGGATGGGCTCGGTGTCATAGAATATCTGGTCACCACAGTGTGGACAGGGGCTGGCACTGACCCAGCCCATACTGGCCCGCCCAGATTTGCACAGCAGCTGCTTGAGCTGGGTGTGCAGCTGAGCCAGGAGGCCCAGCTGCAATGTGCCATTCACATCCTCATAGCTCTCCAGGGGTGCAGGGTACAGCATGTGGCTCAGCTTGCTCAGCCCCACGGTGTGTTGCAACAGGCTCTCCAGCACAGCCATGGTGATGGGGTTGCCACAGAAGCTGAAGGTAGTGAGCTGGGAGCAGCTACTCAAGGAGGGCAGGAGGGCACTGAACTGGGTGTCCAAGATGCCGCATTCATTTAGGTCCAGGTCCTGCAAGGTGGCCGAGGTCCACTCGATCAGGACCTGCAGGGGCTCCAAGTTGAGGCTGGTCAGGTTGACCCCACTGAGGCTCAGTTCCTTCAGCATGCTGACGCTCGGGCACTGTGACAGGTACGTGAGGTCTGACTCCGAAAGCAGGCAGTTGGTGATCCACATGATCTCCAGAGGGGTCTTCAGGCACCTGGAGAGAGACAGGGCAGTCAGTTCCAGGGGCAGAGGTGGTGGGCAGAGGAACTGGGGAGGAGAGGCCTGTTTCACCAGAACACAGGGCATCTCACTGGCCTGGAGCTGACCTCTCACCTTCTTGACAGGAAGGCAGGGGTTTTCCAGGGGAAAGGTCTTGCTCACATGGGTATGACCTCTCCCTGCACAAAATGATGAACTATTTTCCATGTGGGGAACAAACAGTAAACAAATGTTATTTGCCTGTTTCACTTACTAGTATTTGGTTCACAGAATTTAAGATGTTTTTACAGGACATGACTAGTTGAATTAAATAGCGGCTAGATACTAGGCTGCTGTGTCCCAGCAGTTACAGACGATCCCTGGGTGAATATATCCCCCAGATATTCGGGGGCCACAAACTGTCCATCACCACCTACAATTTTTTTTTTTCCTTTCTTTCTTCTGGGTTTCTCAGTGAATATATTTATTCCTAATGCTTGGAGTTTGCAGCTGCCAAAAAGGGAATCAAGGCAATCATTCATATAGACAGACTAGGCTGCATCCTCTCCGCTTTTATCATTGTGTTCAAGGCAGAGCAACAATCTGTTACTGAGGATTTCCTATGTATTCAGCAGACCTAGAGGAAAATATTAATTGTAATTTAGACTTAAATAGATTGGATCCATTTCAACAGTGACTCTCATTTGAGTTTTTCTCTTCTCTGGACTGCTTAGGAGCCTCAATTTCCACATCCTGATCCCTTTTTGTCATCTCCAGAATCACCCACTTCCCACAGCTCACCTGGAGCCTAAAACAGCTCAGAACAGAAGTGGCAGGTGGGAGAGAGAGACAGAGATTCATACTTCAAACCTCACGCATGATGGACCAATGCACTTCTTGCTTAGTTATCTGTCATCATCTTAGCTAAGAGATCATTTTCTTGGAAAGAATTCCTAAGAGCATCACACCTGACCCACAATATGCGGACTCCCAGCAAGAAATCTCCTTTGACAGCATCTAACCTAGGTCATGCCTCTGTCTCTAACCAGGGAGGTGACCTGACAAGATGCCTGGGGACACAGTGGTAGCATCGTGAGGACTTCTGAGCAGCCCATGCACCCTGGCAATGTCCCCAGCGGGCACAAAGTAGACGCCCCAAGGGCAACAAAATGAGGGTGTTCTGGTCTGTGGAGCTTGCTCCAGGCCTCACCTGAGCATCTGGTGCAGGCGCCCCTCAAGGAAGGAGATGGAATCTAGGTAGAGGTCCTGCAGGTGGGGCAGGTTCAGGAACTGGATGGTGAGCTGATCGAGTAAGTCCTCCTCCTGTTCCGGGGTGGTGCGCGGCAACATGTGGATGCTGACAGCAGCAGCCGGCGCAGGTTTCCCATCCGTCCCAGGTGTGGCACAAACCTGCCCAGCGTGGCCAGCTTCCAGATGCAGTTCAACTCTAGGTCCTGGATGGAGTCCAGCTGCACCACCTTCAGGATCCTCTTGATGCTCTGCATAGGCATGGTGAAGATCCTCAGCTTCTGGCAGCGCAGGTGCAGCAGGCTCCTCCTCTGCTTGGCCTTCTTCAGCAGGTAGCTAAGTGTCTCGTCCAGGGTGTCCTCCTTGAGGCACAGGTTAACCAGCACCTCCACAGGGGCCCGCACCAGCTTTGGTGCCTGTGCCTCCACTCTTTGGCTCTTCTGCATGGGCTGGATAGGGTTGGGCTCCAGCAGTGAGCAAACATTGGCCTTGATGCCAGACCACAGGTTCCAGAAGTCCTGGTGGGTGTTCCGGCGCAAGTCCAGCACCTGCAGCTTCCACCGCCTGTGGGGCCATGGGGGACATGCTAAGCTGTACAGAGTCTGATGGTCACCAGGACCCCGCAAGCACTCTGCACTCCTCACACCACAGCTCCTCCATCTTCCAGACCCACCTTGATCCCCACTTTAAGGGAA